>RJWM01035761.1:0-18665 GCA_004363535.1 Dasyprocta punctata
CCCCCCTTCGTCCTTTTTGTGCTCCTATACGTTCTCACATAGGCCTTTCCCTCCTCTTTCTCTACCTGGGCTGCCTACATGTTTTTGTATCTTACAATGTGTCCACATAACCTGCTCCTGGGGATCCTATTTTTCCTGATCCCCTCACCCAGCGTCGCTACCAATGTCTGGGCCGCCATCCGTCACCCCCCCTCCCCCGCTCTTTCAATCCTCACGACTACGTCCCCCTCCCTACCTCAGTTTAGGGCTTACAACTGCACTTCTCGGCTCCCATGCCTCCCCTTTCATTAGCCATTCAGCCAGCCATTTAATCTCACCTTCCCCTTCTCAAAAGATGTCCTCCGCTTTTCCACCAACATGTCCCACTTTATGGATCCCGAGTTCCCACAAACCGTGGTCTTTTCCCGGACCAACTCCTCCTGGCTTAGCACCAATTATGCTACAGCATGGCTTCACGCATGGCTTCTGGTGCTTCTAGATAAGTACCTTGATGATAATTGTTCCACCCCCCACATCCCTGACTGCCTTTTCAAAGCCGTGGTGGAAAACACCCGCCCTGACCGACTTGTCTGCCCGTTTGACCCACCTACAAACTTCACCCTTGAGCACCTCACCTACCAGCCATGCATCCCCTCCCCTTCAGGAGACCAATTCCAAAATCTCAGCTTCTGGTCACAAGTCCGCTATGCCAACTCATCCCGGCACCTCGAAAGTCATCCTCCTGCTGAAAATACCCTCGGCACTCCCCACTATCCTCTCACTGAAAATATCCTCTGTCTCCCTAGTGGTGCCTGCCTTGATCTATGCCCCTTGATGGCTATTAACGCCTCAGGGGGAAACTATACTCACAGCCTAGACCTTACCTCAAGTTATGTCTGTATTAAACTCCCCTACCTCTTTCTGCTCTCGTCCTTGGGCTCCCTCGACTGCTCCAACACTGCATGTTGGCTCTCCAACTGCTGGAATCTTACTACCCAGACAGCCTTTCTCCTCATTAGACCCCCCGTGCTCTGGGTACCATTTAATATCTCTAATTGGGCGGCCCCCATTGTCCAATTAACCCCCTTTGACAGCCAAGCTGTCTCTACCCAGTCCCACACAAAACGGGATTTTGGGCTCACTGCAGTTCTCGTTACTATTTTCATCACATCCATCGCCGCTGCAATGGCTGCCGCCGTGAGCCTAACACAAACCTCCCTTACCATACAAGCTTTTAACAACCTCACAACAACCACAACCCAAGCACTCCAAACCCAACAACACATTAACGACCTACAACATATGGCCATCCTCAATCTACAACAACAAATTGATATTCTTAGCCAAGAAGTAAAAAGAGTATGACAAGTCGCTCAACACTTGTGCGACCAGCGCTGGGCCTGGCAAGGCCTCTGTGTCACTCCTCACAGAGTCAATACGACCCAGCTGCCCCAACTTAGATCTTGGGTACTCACCACTTACAACACATCATTTTAAAATCATACCGCCCGACTAAATTCCCTAATCCATGATATACAAAACCTACAGGTGCCTATGCTAACCACAACCGACTTCTTTCAACAGATGCTCTCCAGAATCAAAGCCGTCTTTAACCCAGGAGCCATTACAGGCCTGCTCCTCCTGATGGGTGGATTATTTGTAGCCTTTCTCCTTCTCAAGATCCTCTGGGCACGTGCCCGTGCGCTCCAGAACATCACACACCGTCAGCAACAGACACAAATCCTCTTAGCCACTCTTATAAATCAACAACAACAGGTCACCCCCGAACAACGTGACGCCCTCTGGGCTATGGTCACTTCAGGCTAAAGGATCCTCCAATGACAGGCAACGTGAGGCCTTGCGCTCCCTGCTTCCCACCTAAGACAGGCCTCTGGCCAAGTTGCCAGTTCACCCATGACGGGTAAGGCTAAGCAAAGCCAAGGGTCCATCACGACCTAAGACAGGAGATCCTTTCCCCACCACATGCGAGTGAGGGGCCAAATGGGTATGAGCCACCTAAGACAGGGCACTATCCGTGGTCATCCATGGCTCTAACTGCAGCTGATAGGCGACCCCATGACGGGTAAGGCCATACTATGCCCCTGAGCCACACTTACAATGTGCGCCTTTTAATAAAAAAATAGGGGGAATTGTAGCCCCATACGGGCTTACGTGGCTGTGCTGCCTGTGCTGACATGACCAACTTACTTCCTCATCCTAACCTGAGCTGACTCCTTCTCCCTGAGAACTGCCACGCAGCCCCTGCTCATAGCCCCTTTCAGTTCCACCTCTACCCTCATTGGTCCTCAGACCTTATATATAGCTCTGCCACTTCCTCAATAAAGTAGACCTGCACCATCAGCCTGGTCTCCGCGACTCTTTTTGCGTCGGTCCTGCCTGCTGTGAGGCCAAAGCCGCCTCAAGCTACTATTGTTGCCCCAAATATTGAGTATGGTAATCCAAGTATTGAAATCCTTTGTTTAGTTTTTCTCACAATCCAAGAAATTATATTTATAAATCCACTGGGATGTTATTGGAATCCCGGCAAAATAATTTCAATCTACCATCCCCAATTCAACCCACAGCGAGAGTAAAGATTCCGAGACATATTCAAGGTTAAGGGCAGCCAAGGGGTCCTAAGTCCAATCCTCGAGAGGACATGCAGACGAAGGCCTTGATCCTAGGCCTCTCCCAGAATTTATTAACTGGTGAAGCAAGGGAGTGTCTTGAGGAGGAGTGACAGTGAGGATGGCGGGAACTACGTGAGTAACTTGAGCTGGCTAGCAGGGTAGTCAGAAAGGTATCTCTGCAAAATGCAGATGAAGATATGCAGGGGGATCATCTTGCACAACCCAATCAAGATAGCAAGTGGATTGTTTTAGGAGGCTGCTGCCTCAGTTTCTGATATGCAAACTTTATGCCCTGGGAACTCACAGCCTCTTTCTCGAGGCTCATCCACAGTTGACATTCCCAGAGCTCACTGGCTCTGCCATCCCGCTGTGATTTATACATTTTATGAAGGTCACTTTGGGAGGAAACAGGACACTGTCTGATGGCTTTAAAGACTACATACCAGTACCTGCTTCTGATATGTAAACTTTTATGCCCTGGGGACTCATAGCCTCTTTCTCGAGGCTCATACCCAGTTGACATTCCTGGAGCTCACTGGCTCTGCCATCCCGCTGTGCCTATACATTTTATAGAGATCACTATGGGAGGCAACAGGACACTGTCAGAAGGCTTTAGAGATTACAGATCAGTACCTCAGCTAGCCTTATTTGCAATGCTTAGAGCCAATTAAAGAGAGAAGGAAATAACATAGTCAGCTCTGTATACATCAACATAAGGGAATAAGTTTTGATATAATCAAAGTTGCAGCAATTGTTCTGCTTTCAAGGGGACCTGCTCAAGTTGTCTCCTACAGCTACTATAGCATATCTTATTATCTTCATAATAGTTGTTCATTCCATCAGGCATAGCAAAATCAAACCCAAAACAAAATAGAATATATCCAATCAAAACAGAATATTGAATAAGGTGAAACAATTACTCAGAACAAAACAAAACAGTGAGAACAATATTGGATTTCAAAGACAAGTGTATGATAAAAGTCTTGTCCTACTAAAGACATAAAAGGAGAGATAATGACAATACTAAAAAACTTACATATCTTGAGGAAAGCTTGTGGAAGTAGTTTATTAAGAGAAAAATATATGTATGGTCACTTGTTAATTTGGTGGAGCTCAGGTTGTTCCTTCTAAAAACCCCCATGAGGGTAACAGTCAAATGAACATGAGATTACCAGTCAAATAATAACCTTTAAAAAACTTATGTGATGAATATGCTGTGTGTTACTCTACTCAATACTAAAATGGACATTTAAATGTGTTACAAAAGCAATATCATGATTGGCATGCTAAAGTATGTGTGGCTTTTGATCTCAGGTTTCCTTCGTAAAACTGTATAACTGTTATCTGTTAACATTCTGCAGGATTCAACCACTAGCACAACCATAATTGATAAGAACTAACAGTGCTTTGCTATACTTTCTATTTCAAAGTGATTGATATTTAGATAAAAGTGTGATAACTAAACCCACTATAATACTAATGCCACTGATCTTCTCTTCAGGGTGTTCAACAATTAAAGTTCAGAGGCCAAAGCTAACAGGATGACTAGGCTGAGGGAAACTAACATTTTGGCCCAGTTCCAATGTCAACAAGGACCCAAGACATGAGGATATAACAAAAATGCCCCCCAATCAGTATACTTCAGTTTGTTAGCTGCCCAGGTAATTGTTCCTGTTCCAGATCCAAATGCTCTTGTCTCTTAAAACAGCTGGTCACTGTGATACATACCTGGTCACTATAATGATAGACTCTCAAACTGCTAGAATATACCCCTCCTGCCTGTAAATTCAAGATCTTCAAGCTGCCAATGCCACTGTGATTGCCCTCACCCTGTGAGACTATTCTGGCTTCTATATGCTTGCTCAGGCTGTTACATTAGACCCTGGGAGAGGCCAGTCACCTACCTGTCTAAAACACTGGACTCAGTGTCAAAAGAATGGTCTTCCTGTTTGTAGACACTTGCTGCAACTGTCCTCTTAATTAAGGAGACAAACAAATTAACTTTAGGACATTAAGATAAATAGTCCTATGGTGGCTGTTGGAAACAGCACCCAAAAATGAAAAACAGCCCCAAGGAATAGCTGACAAGTGAGACTGGCCTCATCATGGCTACCTGTAGCCACCTTCTTGACAACTTGGGAGACCCTGAAGGACTGAGAAACAAGCTGTTTTGAACCTAAAGATGCCTTGCAAACTTTGAAAGTGACTGAAGAAAAATTCCTTCCTCTCACTGTAAAACAGTGGGGTGAATGGCTTGGCTGCTTTTTACTCTCTTCTGCTGCACAAATCAAGAAGCAGATGGCCTTGTGTGGCAAGGAGACCAGCTGCAACAGATAGAGGACCTTGAACAATGACTGGCTGCTACAGAGCTCAGGTCACAAAACATAAAAAACACTGCCTCCTCCAGAAGTGTTTCCACGAACATAAGTCCTCACGCACCTCCTCCTGAAAAACCTGGGGAAAATACCCTGATTTTTCATGCTATGTCACCTACTCATCAAAAAGTGAAGGTAAAGGAACCCCCAGCCCAGGGAGGAGGACTGAGAGGGCCACCTACCTCTACCTGACACACAGCATATAGCACCTAAACAGCCATGGAGCTGTGGGAGCTGGCAAACGAAGCAGAAGATAAATGAAACAGTGCCTGTTTGGCTGCTACAGCTGTGGGACAATAGGGCTGATAGCACACAGTTAAGCCTACAGGAGATGTCCCAAATAGCCAATGTATCCAGCACCCCTTCTATGAGATGGGTTCTGCAGGATGTGCAGAGGACAACCCCAGAAGATAATCAGACTATGGTAAGTTAGTTGATGGCAACAGCTCTCCTGGTTTGGGAGAATCCAGCTGATCTGCCAGAGCAGGTCACTATTTAGATGATATCGGTGCTACATGAAATGAGCATGCAGCAGATGATGTTTATCCTGCAGTGCTGTAGTCCAGATGAGGAACTGCTTATGGCACACATGAAGGACATGATAATAGTGAGCAGGCTGGCTGGCATTTTTGGGTCAGTGGCAGCCATTCTAGACCCCTTACAGATCACCCAATCCATAATTCTGTGGATGGTTTAGCCAGACTAGCAGATGTGAAAGTAAAGCATCAAGGTAAGGTGATATCTGTAAAAACTGTACTTGCAAAGGAGAAGAAGGGAGGGGCCCTGATGAGTGGGGCTGTTGCCCCCAAGGAAAGGCTGTGGGGCCACTGATGGTTGATCAGTGCCAGATCTGGATGGATGTGCTGGCTGTTGGCCTAGCCACAGATAAGTTAGATGGGCAGCTTTTAGATATGTTGCTGACCCTGTGAAGGCAGTCATGCCCTGAGCAGCAATACCATCCAATGGGCCAGGACTAGAAGATTAAAGCAGCCCCAGTAAAGCAGGAAGAGGTGATGCTGGCCTCCTTTTACCCTGATTAGGAGGCAGGCCATGCTACCTGGTCTTGGGGGTCCCAGGAGACCAGAGGTCATATATGAAATTGACTATTTACTGGTCCCCAAAGATGTGTGGTATGTACTAACATTGGTGGATATGGGAGCTGACTCAATGCTAATATACAGCAACCCATACCATTTTACAGGCCCACAGCATGCATAGAAGGCTATGGAAGTTAGTACTTCATGGTCCAGAAGGCCCAGGTGGCTTTGGGTATTGGGCACTTGCCCCCATGCATGCCTGTATAATGTTTATGTTTCCCCAATTGCTGAATACATATGGGAATGGACATACTGACTGGTGCTCAGTTTGACACCATGCAACAAGAATTACAGTGGTGAATTTGCATGGTAAAAACCATAGTCCAAGGACATTGACACCATGTACCACTGACTCCTACAGGCCACACAGGTTGTATATGTGAAACAGTACCAGCTGTCTGGAGACCATAAGGAAATGTGACAGACTGTCTTGAAATCGGGAAAAGCAGGGGTGATCCTCCCTGCACAGAGCCCTTCAGTATGGCCCATGCAGAAGTCAGACAGTTTGGGCAAATGACTGAAATCTCACCTGATGCTGGTAGTCATAACCAATTTGCTTTCACATAGGAGGGCAGGTAATGAACTTTCCAGACGTTGCCACAATGCTATTTGCATAGCCCAACTTTGTGTCTTGGACTGGTGGCCCACGACCTGGTCACCTGGGCCAAACCACACTGTGTGCCACTGTTTTGTATTGATGATATTCTGTTAACCTTTGATTGCCTTGCAGATTTGAAAGCCACCATGCACAGTCTAAAGGAAGCTTTATGGACATTGGGGTGAACAATAGACAAAGACAAGGTCTAGGCAACTGGCTTGTCTGTCAAATTCTTGGCTACTGTATGGTCATGTGAGACTAGACCCATGACAGTATGCCAATTACAGGCATATGTGAGCTTGCTAGGCTTTTGGTAGATGTACCACACCTAGCTATCCTGCTGTGTCCTTTATACCAGATGACCAAAAGGGGCACCACACAGGGCTGCACAGAAGCAGCAAAAGCTGCTTGCTGGACAGATGCAGCAGAAGCTGCTTTTCAGGACTCAAAGAGGGCTATTACACAGCGGCAAGCCCTGTGAGTCATTAACCCTGACCTTCCATTTATTCTAACCATCAGTGTGGATGACTATGGATTTGGTTGGGGCCTATGGCAAAAATAGGGGAAGCTGAAGCACCTTGTTGGGTTTTGGTCACAGTTGTGGAATGGAGCTGAGAGCTGGCATTTCCTGATTGAGAAACAGCAGCAATGTACACTGCTCTACATGCCTGTGAGGAATCAGGGGACAGATAGAGGACTGATATGAATATGAACAGCCCGTCCCAAGAGTGGAGTAGCACAGGCCCAGACTCTTACACTTTAGGGGATGTACTTCCATCAGTGGCCACTTTCTTGACTAGCCTGTTGGCAGCCAAGCTGGCAATGGTTTTAAGACCTGCAATGTACATGGCCCAAGAATCCATCTGGGGCTGGGGATTTAGCTCAGTGGCCTAAGCACCTGCCTGGAAGGTGTGAGGTTGTGAGTTCGATCTCCGGTACAAAAAAAAACAAAAAAAAAAACAAAACAACAACAACAACAACAACAACAAAAACCATCTGGGAGGATGAACTATAGGACTTGAGCTCTAGTCCCTATGCAGAAGAGAAAAAGGGACCTTTGACTGATTCCGGATATACTAATGGGTCTAGCTGTGACACTATCCCACAATAGACAGCAGTCACTGTCCAGTACTGTACAAAAGTACTCTGGTTTAAAACCAGGACAGGCAGGTTAATCCAATGGGCAGAGTTGCAAACAGTGTGATTGCTTGTGATGCATAAAAAAGGCTCCTACATGAGTACAGAGACAGCTGTGCCATCTTTAGGGGGCTAATGCTCTGGCTGCCAGCTTGAGCAGCTCAGAAGTGACAGATAGGGCACCAAAAAAAAAAAAAATAATGACAGAGATCTAGCCCTGGATTCACAACTCTAAGATCAAGTGGTCTCATCCTGATGACTGTTGGAAGGCCTTTCCAGATAAGACAAACACCTTGAAAGCACCCTGAAGAGATAGCACACTCAAAGCCTTGCTCTCACCATTCTGGAAGCTGTGAGTCCACACACAGCTGAAGGTTGAATAGACATCATATCCCAGAGTTCCTGTCTAAATTGACTCATGTTCTATTCACATTTTGGCTATTAGTTCCCCTTCTCTTATCTTGATGCTTGTGACAGGATGCTGGGCAATATCCCCACGGGACTGAAAAATCCCCCTTAAAATCACTTTTGCTTTCTTCTATATTGGTGTGACTACTGGACTGAGTACCTTGATCTGTTTTTCCAAATTTTAGTTTCAATATACTGTTAGTCCTAGTTCCTTAGCTCCTGTTAATTTCAATGTTCACTTTCACTCTCTGGATCACAACTCCAACAGGCTAGAGCCCCATAAAAAGGCTGCTTTTGTTCTCTGTTACATAGATATAATTCTTGTGCTGCTTACCTTTAGCTGCCTACACCTAAATTAAAAATGATCCTCTTAGGGATAATATGCATAAACCTTCTAGGAGTATATAAAATATATGGACATTCAGCACACTGGGAATTCCAGATTCAAATTGAATATGTAAGCCCCACAATAGTTCTTATTTAGACTAACTGGGATTCTTCTCAGCCTAAAGTGGACCTTTATTTTTATGCATGCCCAATTCAGGCCCAAATTCCAAATTGGGAAAACTATCACTATTCCTCAGGATGTGGAAGTTTAAACTGGGACTAACAATACCATTCTAATAGTAACTATGTCTGTCAAGAATGGCAACAAACCAATGAACACTGCAAATCCCGTCTTTTCTACATTCTGTCCCAGGTTGGACTATGCCATAGACTAGGATGGATACAAAAAGGGTCTTTTAACTCAGCTTCTCTCTAGTCCAGCTTGCCACAGAGGAACTTTCAACCTCTTACAGTATACTATTCTGGATCCTTCCCATCAAAGCTGGTCCTCAGGTCACTGGATACAAGTCCAAGTGGATAGGCAGGAACAAGACCCATGGCTTGTTTTAAAAATCATAGAAGTCTGATCACCCCCATCTCACATTTGGATTCCCTCCCCAAGACTGGTGTTTCTATTGGTCCCTGCGCTCACTGTAAATCATGCAGGGCCCCAAACTCCTGATCTCCTACATCTGGTCAGCGGCATCAGGCCCTCTAATCTGTAAAGCCAGTGTTGGGCAAAGACTGTTGGCTCTGTGTTCCCTTTTTAATTCTTTGCCATTGAGTTCTAGATCTCACTTGAAATAATTCCAAAACTCAATTCTACTGATGCTCCTAATCACATGCTTCAGCCTATGATAGTATGGGGAAATATTTCTTGCTTCCTGGGTTCCATTAAGGGCCAAAATGTCTCTGCTAACTGTGTTGACTGTCACCTCAGGTTCCCTGACAGCCCCCATTGGAACTTTCTTTGTTTGCTCTGGTAGGTACATCAAGTGTTTGGTAGCACCAAAATGAGTCTTCGTGCACTTGCTTCTGTGGTACCTGACCTCTATTTATTCAGGACAATGAGGTCCTGCACGTGCCGATCACATCAAAAGTGTGAACATGTGATAATGTGCATACTAGTGGGGATAGCAAAAACAGGGAATTTGACACTCAGTACTAAAACTATGGGTGTAAACCTGCAACAATACTCACAGTTAAGTGCTCAGATTGCTGGAGACTGTGCCAAGACACAAACTTCAATAGACACACTGTAGGATCAAATAGGTTTTTTTAGCTGCAGTCGTCCTCTAGAATGAAAGAGCCCTAGATCTCTTAAGAGCCAGTATGGAGCTACTCACCTTTCTCTAGTGGAGGATTGTGGCTACTATGCCAACAAATCAGGAATAATAAGAGAAAACTCCCATCAGTTGTGGGAACACCTCAAACATAGGGTTCCAAATATTATGGGAGGCTCTTTCTTTTGGGGAATCTCTGGATTTTTTTCCCTCATGAACAGGCGCTCTACTCAGACCTTTAATGGCCCTCTTGGCAGTCCTTCTAGGCCCTTGGGTGAGTCACATTCTGATGCGACTCCTGACTGAATGTGTTGACTCTATACACCACCAACTCCTTTTAAAAGTTACTTCTCTTTACCAGCTCCTTGGTATTGAGGAAACTGAAGAAAAAGAATATTCCCCATAATAAAAACAGGGGTAAATGTAATAGTAAAATCATAGAGATTTTATAGCAGAAGTTAAAAATCTGTTAGTGGCCTGTGACTATGCTCATGCTGCCTGCCATAGTCTGCTAAACTCAGTTTCCTTTGTCTGTCTGCATCCATCGGCTTCTCCCAGAGAACACACTAGGTCAATCTTACTGCATCCAGCATTAAAGTCTGTGTTTTCCTACCTATAAATATATTTACAGTTTTCCAGCTTGCTTCAAGGACTTTAGGCCCAGAACAGACTGGCCCAGTCAAGGACACTTTTAACGCTGCCTGCTCTGCTCAGACTCCCTCCCCTCATTCCCAGAATGTTGCTGCCTTATGGTAAACAATTCTTTTTTAAGTAAATCAGCTTCAAACTAGTCTTCTTGACAACATATGACTTAATTCATGTAACTAATTTTGTGATAACCTATGTGTCAGTGACCACAAGTTCTAAGTTCCCAGGGGTGGAGGGGGGAGAATGGGGAGAGGATGAAGAAAATGAGGATAGAGACAGAAAGCTGGGGTCTGGGAGCCCTTCCTCTGGATGAGAAGAGATTGCTCAACCACTGCAATACATTTCCTTATACACTTGTAGTACCACCCCCTCTTACTTAACTAGCCCAGTATTCTCAGGGCTGGAACAACTGTGTCCCTCCAGCATTCCATGCCCTCAGGTGCTCTGTGCCCTTGAAGCATTCCTGTTCAGGCACTTGTGATTTTGGCTCTGCACATGTGAACGAGTACTAGCTCAGTGACTACCAACAACTGTACACTGCAAAGGTACCAATGCAAATAGCAATTAAAAAAGAATCTGGAGTTGAAAAAAATCTAAGATTGGGTGTGTATGTACTGTTCTTTTTTGAAAGTCATAGCTTCTTTACATATAAATGAAGACACTACACATCAGGCTTACTGGATGAGATTATTACTATGGCATTTAAAATATGCACTAGTGGTTTCTGTGTGTAAGTTTAAAGCAGTTGGTACGTTTAGTGTGTTCAAATAATTTGTAGCTGTAACTTTAAATTTCAGTTTGTGAATTATGTACTTAAAAACAATTTAGAGCAGATCTAAAATGACTCCTATAAAAACACCATTTACATTCAATGGTATTTCTCACTTGTTTTGTTAAATAGGAAAGGGCTGGACTTACAGCTATTGCCTTATGAATTGCATGTAACCATATCTTGACCTATGTAGGTATTTTCAGTGGAGTCATACACTGTGTCAGTGACATCCTGATACCATGTAGAAAAAAATTGAGAACTGCTCCACCAAATCATGTTAGCATCACCCCTTTACTGCTTTTATATGAAGTCAATTCCGTATGAGAAGGCCCTTGTAGGTTGGTCTCTATCTGTATTTCATCCAGCAGCAAGCATTGCCTAAGTACATGTTTATTATTAGTCTCACCATCAAATTGTGTATTAAAATATTTTATTTTCAAGGACACAGATTTAATTAAAATTTAGAAAGGAAAGCAATTATACCTCAAAACTTTATGTGAACATGAATATCACATGAAAAACTTGAATACATTAAACATCCATGGGAAAATGGCTGAAAGAAAATATGGAAAATGTTAAATGGATATTGTGTAAGTCATGGCTTTTCTTTTTTCATTTTTGCTCCTGAACTTTCTCCAGTTAGAACCTATTACATTTATTTTTCTTATTTTAGTATTTCAAAAGAACCTTTTAATTTTAAAAATAATATACTCCACATTTCATTTATAAATAAGCATAAAAGAAAAAACAGGTGATGCAATTGAGTAATAAATAAAGAAGTGTAGATACCAACACAACACTGTGATGAAAGCAATTGTCAAAACTAAAGGGCAGTGGCTCAACCCCAGACCTAGAGCAGCTGAGGGGTCGGCTGCCCTTCCTCCTCACACCCGGACCTGGGACAACCTAGGAATCATCAGCTGCCCCTCCTCCTCACTCTCTAGACCTAGGCAGCTATGGGATCATCGGCTGCCCCTCCCCCTCCCCCCTCAGACCTGGGACAAAGGCAGAATCATAGGTCACCCTTCCCCCCACCCATCCAAAAGACTGCTGCAGCCCATGGACAATCAGTGACCTCTTCCACCACCTGCAGAACCTTGCTGGACTGATGGGAGCCTTAGCAACACCTTATCCACACAGAAGACCTCAGAGGCTTGTGACAGTGTGGTGAGTTTCCCCCTTAAACAAAGGACCTCACTGGGTAAACACAAGCAGTTGCAAACTCTCCCACCAGCTATAGTACCTTGGTGAGCCTGGAAAGAATGTGGGTGAGTCCTTCCTCCATACAGAGAACACCAGGTGGGTTGAGGAGAGTGCCAATAAGGCATCCCCTAACCCAGAAGGTAACCAAAAGGATTTATGAGACACTCAGTGACACAGTAGGGTCCCAGCAGAGGTGAACACTATAGCCAGGTAGACCTGATGTTCTGGAGTAGCCTAAATCAGCTGTAGTATCAGTAGGAACTAAGGGTTGACTTACATCAAAACCCCTAGGCTAGTCAGCCTAGATAGAATACAGGACTCACCCAACAGAGCCTGCAGGAGGAATTCAGGTGACTAGCCCCCCCTTCATTGTGGGACCCAGCAATTGGACAAACATCAATCACACAGTAGGATGCTAAGACACGCACTATGGACAGCTGAGACTAGTGGGATTGAAAGACCAAATATTAACCCAAGTGGTAAAAATGACAAAATGGAAAAGCAAAATGCAATCTCAAACATCCGGTCCATCAGGAACAAGTACAGGAGGCATCAATGTGGAGGACATTAAAGGTCATACACCTGAAATTTCTGAAAAGATAGCAAGAGAAATAAAGAAAAAAATCCATGAGGCTATAGAGGAAATCATATTAGAAATAATCTCTCATGTAAAAAAAGAAATGACAATAATAAAGGAGTTGCTCAGCATAGCTAGAGAAGACATAGATAAAAAGGTACAGGAGCTTGGGAAAATGATGGAAATCTTGAAAGAACCATATAGAAAACAGGTAGAATGCATGAAATAAATTTAAAGAGATATCCAGGAAATAAAAAATTCTATTGAAAGCTGGCAAAACCATTTGAATGAAGCTGAGGATAGAATTTTGGACCTTGAGGACAAGATAGCAGCTAGCGATCATGAAAGGAAAGAACTTTTAAAAATAACAAGGCAGCATGAAATGACAATTCAACAGCTTCAAAATGATGCAAAGAGAAACAATAGAAGACTACTAAGCATAAATGAAGATGCGGGGGTCAATGCAAATGATATTGATAAAGTACTCACAGAAGTAATAGCAAAACATTTCCCAAACATGGGAAAAGAATCAGATATGCAGATAAGTGAGGCATATAGAATGGCAAACTGTCATAACCAAAATAAATATATACCCAGACATATAATAAAGATCCCAGAAATCCAACATAAAAACAGAATACTAAAAGCTGCTAGAGAAAAGATACAACTCACCTTTCAAGAAAAGCGTATTAGAATTGAGGTACCTAATGCTCTATCCCAACAAAAACTCTCAATTTAAAAGCTAATTGGAATAATTAGAGCTCTTTATTAGGGCAGGCCTGGCAACGCAGTATCCCATATGCATAGGAAAGACTGCGCATCGAGCTGAGGAAACAAACTGCTTTTGAACAGTAAAACTGCAAACACCTAGGGTGGGGGATGGTTTCGTTCATTGGGGAATTTTCAAACCTGGCTAGGTTTCAGGGGAGTGGTGCAATACAGAACAGAAACACGGTGCTTGGGAAAGTACAACTCGTGTTAATTGGGGCATTGAGTCCTTACAAGAGCAGGACAAGGAGGGTACTCTCAGGCAACAAGGGGGTTACATTATAACATTCCCCACTGGTTTTTTTTTGTCAGTTGCCAAATCTTTGGCGACTATTATTTTTAGGGTATTGTTATATCTGTATCTAGTAGTTTGTATCCTTGACTTTGTAACAGCATTAGTTTTACAGACTGAACATGTTGTTTTACATAGGCAGTTAACTTGTTAAAAATAAATGGTCCAAAAGTTAATATGAGCGATATTATCATCAGAGGCCCTGCTATTGCTGTGATTAAACTAGTTAGCCATGGGGAAGCGGAGAAGAGTTGTTCATACCAGTTGGGACCTGCTCGTCTCTTGTCTCGTTCTTGTAGAGCTTTTTGTAGTTCTGCCAAGTTTTGTCAGATTACTCCAGACCAATTAGCATAAAGGCAGCATTCTTCTCCCAGAGCTAAGCAGAGGCCCCCTTGTCTTAATAGAAGTATATCTAGGCCTCTGCGGTTTTGAAGGGCCCTAATGAATTTAAAGAGGTTTCCAATTCAGTCACAGAGTAATGGAGTCTGTGTAAGTCTGTATCCACCTGATGTGACAATGCCTCATTTTGATAAAGGCCCACTCCCAAAGATGTGGCTCCCAGACTTAATGCTCCAATGATGCTCACCCCTGCTAAGACTGGGAGTATGGGGCTTCATTTAGAGACATGGGGTCTCAACTGTTTTATGAGGAGGGAGAGTCTCCCTTGTTCACCTGAGTGCCAGAAGACTTGGGGTAGGATTTGTACTAGTACACATAATTCAGCCTGGTTAATGAAAGCGGAGGACATAGCACAAGGAGTCAAACTGGAAGTACAGGCAAACCAAGCATGAGGTGGAGCAAGATAGTGAGTATTAGCTGGTCTCTCTGCATTGTCAATGCTAACAGAAATGGACCGGTTATAGTAGCTGGGCAGGAGGGGATAAGCTTGTGAATATAAACAAGTGCTGTTTCCTAGCATTCTAAGGTCTTTGAGTCTTAGTTTTGGGCTATCTTGATCCCAACAGTGAGGGTGGGTTTGGGTCTGATTAACCAAAGTGTTATTTGTAATAATGAGGCCTACATAGTAGGGTGGTCTAGCAGATAGACAAAGCCAGCAGTCCTGAGTCACATTAGGGTTGCTGGTGTTGAGGAACTGAAAAGCCATATCTAGGGGAAAGAAAGGATCACGGGAATCCTTAGTAGAGTTAACTATAGTCTTGACCAGCATGGTGGCTATTATGCTAGGAGTGAGGGCAGTTTGGGAGTGGAAGGTTGGATTAACAGGGCCAAGGTTACAGCTATGGGCATAGTCTGGAGTCTGAACAGGATGGTGAAGCTATTACCTGGATCTACTCCTGATACATATAGTCTAATTCCATAACTTTTTCCACTTTGCCAGCTCATGTCAGTGGGGTTTTTGAAAGTAAGAGTGACAGGATTACATTGTTCCTTGGCAGTACAAGAGGAGTTAAAGGTCTTTTGAATGGTTATTTGTTTTTCTTGATCATACCCCACTCCCCAGGATGTACAGCTCCATGCATAACAGAAAAAACTGGAGTACAGCTGTGTGGCACAGCAACTTGTGGATTCATAGTTTCCTTGGTCTTGTGAGCAAAGGTGAATTTGAGTGTTTTTTAGAGATTTAGCAGTCTGTATATCCCCACAATAATTAAAAACTGGTCCTAAAAATGGGTCATTTTGTCATTTGGGCTTGTAATTGAGCAGTTTGCAAAGATCTATAGTCAGTGTGGCCTGTTCAGTTGTATTGGAGCCTAAGACAGTTTTACTATAATAATTGTGGATTTCCCATGTACCATAATTTGGGGAGTGAGGTGATTTGTTTTGAACCAAAGGGAGGATAAGGAAACTTAGGGGCCTGAGGAGTAAGAGCTGTCTCATTTTTTTATGATTTTTATCTTTGGTGGGTCTGAGGAGGTTTTTAACAGTCCACTTACCTGTTGGCTTGTCTCTGGGGGTCTCTGAGGGGATGATCTTGAAGTGGCTATGATGTATCCAGGCGGTCTTTCTTGCTACTTTAATTGCAGTTGGAGTGCTGAGGACGACAGTGTAGGGTCCTTCCCAGTGAGGCTCAAGGGACTCTCGGTGGTGCCTCTTGATGAGTACCAGTGATCCGGGTTCTGCAGCAGGGGGACCATCCTGTGATGAGGTCTCAGCAGAGGGAAGGTGATGATGTTTGAATAAGCGATGTACAGACGTCAGAACAGGTTGGAGTGCCTGGAGGGACTTAATGAGATCTTGGTTAGTAAGATCAGCTAATTTTTCTTCAGAAATCCTTGGGATTAGAGGTGGTGGCCTCCCATATAAGGCCTCAAAAGGGGTGATACCAGACATGGGGGGTACAGTGTGCACGGAGGAGGGCAAAAGGAAGGAGGCTTACCCAATTTTTGCCAGTCTCTAGAGTTAACTCAGATATTGTAGACTTTAAGGTCTGATTCATCCTTTCTACTTGTCCTGAACTTTGAGGTCGGTATGTGCAATGGAGCTTCCAATTAATTTTTAATGCTTGCATTAGTTTTTGAGTTATCTGGGCTATGAAAGCCAGACCATTGTCGGACACCAGAGATAATGGCAGGTCAAATCTTGGTATAATCTCATAGAGAAGCCTTTTAACTACAAATAGGGCTGATTCAGACTTGGTGGGATATGCCTCTACCCAGCCAGTGAAAGTATCTACCATTACCAGCAAATATTTATGTCCTTGTAGTCCAGTCTTTCCCATATCTGTAAAATCAATTTCCCAATGTTCTCCTGGCATGGTCCCTCAATAACATTTGGTCTCAATGTTCTGGGTTCACTTAGGATTTATCTGGCATTGTGGACATTTAAGACTTTCTGCCTGGGTCAACTTGGATAATTGTGGAATGAAGAATCAGTCTCTGTAAAGCTCAGCCAATTTTGAGCCTCCCAAATGGGTAGATTGGTGTGCCTGTTAAATCAGCTCTCTCCCTAGAGCCTCGGGCAGCAAAACTCTTTTGTCTGGCAGTTGATAACATCCTCCTGGGATATTAGGCTTTGCTTGGAGTTGGGCAGCTAAATGGAGGTCCTTTTGGCTGTATATGGGTTCTGACAATACAGGTGGAATCAATAACAGCGCGGGAATCAGCTCAGTCTCTCTAGCCCCCACTGGTTTTGTGGCCACCTCTCTGGCTGCAGTATCTGCCAGGTTGTTCCCGCGTGAAACTGGGTCATCTCCTGCTTGATGGGCTTTACAGTGTATGATAGCAACCTCTTTTGGCAGCCAAATGGCAGCCAGCAAGTCAAGTATTTGAGGAGCATTTTTGAACTTTTGTCCCCCTGAGGTCAGTAAGCCCCTTTCCTGATAAATAGTTCCATGGACATGAGCCATGGCAAAGGCATATCTGCTGTCAGTGTAAATATTAGTTCACTTTCCTTCTGCCAGTTTTAAGACTTCTGTCAAGGCAATAAGTTCAGCCTTCTGTACAGATGTTCCTTGCTCTAGGGCTTGTGCCCATAAGACCTGGGATTCAGTGGTTACTGCTGCACCCGCAACTCTCTTACCTTGTTGAATGAAACTACTCCCATCAGAGAAATACAGAGGTGCTCCAGGCAGGGGCTCATCAGTCAGGTCTGGACGAAGGCTCCGAATATGATCAATCACCTCTGAGCAGTCATGAACAGGCTGGACAGGCTCAGAGGGGTCATCATCAGGCAATAAGGTAGCAGGGTTTAGAGCTGAAGTAGTCTGATACTGGAGGGTGGAGGGATCCAGCAGTAGGGCCTGATAATGCATTATCCTGGCATTTGAGAGCCATCTGCCAGGAAGTGACCAGATGAGCCATCTGCCAGGAAGTGACCCGATGAGGGTCTCCAGTGAATGGGAGGAAACAACTGTAAGTTTCTGCCCAAAAGTCAGTTTTTGTGCCTCCTTAACTAATGAGGCTACTGCAGCTATCATCTGCAGACAAGGTGGCCATCCTGCAGCCACACAATCAAGTCTTTTGGACAAATAAGCCACCGGTCTTTGCCAGGGCCCAAGTCTCTGAGTCAGAACCCCTTTGCAATGTGTCTCTTTTCATCTACATAGAGAGAAAAGGGTTTTCATAGATTGGGTAAAGCCAAGGTGGGTGCTTCAGTGAGAGCCCTTTTTAGCTGGTTAAAGGTAGCATCTTGAGTTTTTTCCCATTCAAGAGAATTTTGAGTTGTTCCCCTCAAGGATTCATAGAGGGGTTGAGCTATTTCTGTGAAGTTAATAAGCCAGAGCTTACAATATCCTATGGCTCCCAAAAACTCTTGGACTTGCCTTTTAGTCTCTGGGGTGGGTATTTGTAGGATAGCCTGAATTCTCTGGGGAGATAGAGTTTTTTTTCCATTTTGGATCTGATAACCTAGGTAAGTCATGCTTGGCTGACATAATTGGGCCTTTTTTTTTTTTTTTTTTTTTTTTTGCGGCACTGGGGATTGAACTCACAACCTTGCGCTTGCCAGGGCAGGTGCTTAAGCTGCTGAGCCAAACTCCCCAGCCCTGGTTTTTTTGAGGCAGGGTCGCACTATGTAGCTCAGGCCGGCCTTGCGCTCGCGTTGTAGCCCAAGCCGGCCTTGAACTCACAACGCTCCACCTACCTCAGCCTCCCGAGTGCTGGGATTAAAGG
>RJWM01035762.1:0-18672 GCA_004363535.1 Dasyprocta punctata
TAAGTTCAAGACCAGCCCAGGCTGCAAAGGGAGCTCAAATCCAGCCTGAACTACATAATGAGACCTTGTCTCAAAAAGACAAAAAAAAAAAAAAAAAAAAGCATGGCAAGGCAGGGGGGAGCTGGGGATGTAACTCAGTGTGGAAGCCCTGGGTTCGGTCTTTAGAACAACAGAAAGGAGAGAGGGAGTAAAAAGAGAAGAGAAGAGAAACAGAGAGGGCCCCGTCCCTTACTGCCTGTAGGAACTCTGAATCAGACCTCGCTCCTGCTGTGATCTCTGCTCAGGACACTAGGAGAGAGGGTGTCCACAGGTTCTCCCCAGCCTGAGGGGCTACAGACAGAGCAGTGAAGTGCACCCCCCTCTAGGAAACAGCAGACCACGCCAGGGGGTGCAGCCTTGCCATGCAGTAAATGACAGAGGCTCCTCAGCCTATGCTGATAAACCCACTGTAAGTGGAAAATATTGAAAGTCAAAATATTGTAAGTCAAAGATGCATTCAATACCCCTACCTTTCTGAGTGTCCTGGCTTGGCGACCTTGTAGAGGACCCGTGGCCTCCCTTCCTGATCATGTAACTGCTTGGGAGCTGCTACCACCCACTGCCCAGATCAAGAGAGAGGATCACGGGGCTGTCGCTAGCCTGGGAAATGCTCAGGTGCAAAAGTCCAAGTACATCTCCTTCTCAGTGCATGTCACTTTCATACCACAGTGAAGTAGAAATTGTCACATTGGAACATTGTAAACTGAGGAGCATATGTATTTAAAATAGTAAAGGGACACTAGACTGACACTGGGGCCACCTGCATACACAGAGCAGGGTTCTGAAAAACCCATTTTGAGGGTCCTCACAGCAGTAAAGCGCTTCTGATTTAATAAGAGACTAGCACAGAAGAGATTTTCTTCTGTTTTCTTGTTAGGTTTTTTGTTTTTTGGGTTTTTTTGGTCTTTTTTTGAGACAAGGCCTTACTATGTAGTTCAGGCTGGCCTCGACCTCACAGAAATCTCCTGCCTCAGCCCCTCAAGTGCTGGGATCACAGGAGTGCACCATCACACCTTGTGATTTTATGTTTGCTTTTATTTTTCTACTTTTTTTTATTAGTGTATATTAGGGATATACAGATTACTGGATTTCATTTGGGCAGATTTGTACATGCATAAAACATACTTTGATCTTCCCTCCTCACCTTCCTTGCCCCCAGTTTCACATTTGAGGGAGTTTCAATGCATATAATGTGTTTTGCTCCTATTCATTATCCCTCAAAACAGCCCTGCCCCTTATTCCCTTCCTCCACATTTGCTTTTAATTGCTCTGCAATCCAGAGAAATTCCCATTCCCATTGAGATCCCGTTCCCCAGGTCTAATTCCCTTTGAGAAGTGACCATGGTCAGTGTTTATCTTTCTAAATACGTGAAGACATATGTACCTTCCTGTATCTGTGGAGATGAAAATGATTTTCATGGAAGCATTCAGGAGGGGCGGTGGTTAATACACGGTCTTACTATGTTCCAGGCTGGGTTTGAACTTGCCATCTTCCTGCCTCAGCCTCTATGTGCACCATCATCCTTGGCTTGCAGAAGCATATTTTTAGGGGGAGTCGGGGAGTTGATACAGGGTCCTGCTACATAGTCCAGGCTGATCTTGAACTCATTATGTAGCGTAGGCTAGTTTTGAATTTGTGGCAATTCTCCTGCCTCAGCCTCCTATGTACTGGGGTTACAAGTATGCAGCACCATGCCAGGCTAGAAGGATTTCTTAAAAGTAAATCTCTTGCATTTTTCACACACTGATGTGTCTAGAACTCCCCACATCAGCAGCGTAGTGGCTTTGCAATACATGCACTTAGGAAGGCTGAATCCCATCTTCCAGTTTCCCCTGCTTGTACAGAGCCAGTTAGGCTGGGCCGAAACAGTTTTGCTGTGGCTGGACCTGGCCCACTGCTGCTGGTCTGTTCCCTGCAGCAACGCTGTCTCCTGGCAGCTGCCGCTCCCGTCAGGCCCACATCTCACACAGCTGGAGGTGGAGACGGGCTGAGCAGAGTCCCGGGACCTCCAGCTGGCTCTTGCTCTCCTCTACTTTGTCTCCCTCTTCCTGCCTGTCCTGTGGACCCCAAGCACCAGATGAGAAGACAACGGCTTCACCCAGACAGTTGAGCAAGCTCCCCCAACTATGTAAAGTCCAACCCTCTTCACAGCTCATGGGCGCACACACACACACACAAGTGCACACACACACACACAAGTGCACACACAAATAGACTCCTAGCACTTCCATTTCTCTAAACTTTAAGAACACAATATGCTACTTCATTCTTTTTTCTTTGTAACAGTTGGGGAGATGCCAGTGGCATTTAGCCTTTCTCCTGTTGAGGCACCTTTGTGAGTTACATTTTGTCACCCTTACAAACTACACAGCAATAAGCACCCTGGTTCACGTCTTTTTGTTTGTTATTCATACCTGTTATTAGTTCACCAGGACAGAGAAATAAAACAGATGACAAAAATGTTTGCACATGTTACACCTTAGTCGATGGATCCAAACTTGTGGGGAGTCTGCCTTTGTTCAGAACCAACCAAAGCAGGGAACACTGACCTGGTGATTTTAATCTTTTCTTTGGCAAGGATAGAGTAATCTATCATTTGGCAGCAGATGGTGAAGCAACTTCTCTGGCCTCTGCAGTGTGAGCACTAACACATACACAACATGGGAAGTCCTAGACTGTATAGTGAGCTAGAAAAGTGTAAGGCACACAGGGAAAGTGGCGAATTGAATTATAAGTCTCAATTCTTCACCACCCCCATTATAGCAGCATCTCATATCCACAGCTTTGCTGCGTGGGCTTTCTCCTGTGGCTTTGGGCTTGACCTTGTGACTCGCATTAGCTAATTAGACACTTCAAATGGGCAGTGAGCAGAAACCTGAAACATGATGGTGCAGTGGGGCCTGCCGTGCTTTTGGGCTATGAAAATAACGTGCTTCAGATACCTGCTGATCCAAGGCGAACAAGAGACACGTGGTGCAGACCTGGATTCGACCCACAGCCTGGAGCTGAGGCCAACAGAAGCCAGCTGAGCTCTGTGAACCCCAGCTGGCCAGAGTCAGTTCATAGTCACACATCACGTTTAATCATCATGTTTCTTTTGTCTCCTTCAATTTGGAACAGTCTGGCGGCCTCCAAGATCTTGACGCTTTTGAAGATTATAGGTCACTTATGGCATAAAATGTCTTTCGGTTTTGTCCTCATGCTTAGATTCCTGTTGTATATCTTTGATGAGACAGGGATGCCTTCCTGCACCCTCTCAGTAGCAGGTGGTTTCTGCCTGACCCATTGCTAGTGATGATCTCCTGAAATAGGCATCTGGTGGAAAGGTTATTTGGAACTATGAAAGTATTCATTCATATTAGTGTGGAGTCATGGTTTCCTAATTCAGCCTACAGGTAATAACCCATTACTGTTGAGGCCGGTGTGGAGCTCGGTGATAAGGCACTTGTGTAGCATGCACAAGGCCCTGCCCTTGATCCCCAATACATCTGCTCCATTCTTCTCTCTTGGAAGACCTCTCTTTTCCATGCAAGTGGCAGAAGATGACAATGGTGACCCACAATTCCTGCTTTAAACACTCATGTGCAAAAGACTAGTCAAAACAGTGAGTATCTGATTCCCTGTTCCAAAGTCCTGGAAGAGAAAACTCTCAATGGTCCAGTGTGGGTCAGCAGTCCAGCTCTATGTCTTTGAAGATTATAGGTCTATGCTAGAGGACAGGGACACATAGTTCAAATTTGGTTCCTGAGCCCATTCTTCAACTGATTGAATTTATTTATTTATTTATTGGTATTGGGGATCGAACTCACAACCTCATGCTTGCCAGGCAGATGCTTATGATGCTGAGCTGGATCCCTGGCCCCATGATTTCATTTATTTAAAGGTGGTCTTGCTATGTAATCTATGCTGACCTCAAACTTGCTATGTGGCCCAGGCTGGCCTCAAACTCACAACCCTCCTGCCTCAGAACTTTTTTTTTTTGGTATGGGACTCGAACTCAAGGCCTTCAGCTTGCTAGGCAGGCACTGTACTGCTGAGCTATATCCCCAGTACCTCAGCACATTTTTGATGGGAGAATGTACCTTTAGGAATTAGTGAGCCAAAGGCCAGGTCAAATACACCCCGAAAGGGTCATCTATCACCTATTACAGGCAGAGGACTGAGCAGTGGCTGTGAAGTACATAGAAATAGACACAACATAATCTGTACCCTCAAGCTAACAATCGCTGAATGGAACTGATATGAGACAGCAAGAAAATGATTCAAGACAGCAAAGACTGTGTAGCAAAAGCTCTGAGAATTGCCACGGAGAACGAACCCCAGCCATCCTGGCACTAATCAACAGCACCTCTGTTCCCAGGACAGAGTTGGTGGGGGAAAACTGGTTACATGGCGGTAGCAAAGGCAGGTCTGGCCAAGGCTTCTGACCAACACGGTCCTCTTATTCTGCTGGCACTGGGCCTCTCCAGGAGCTGGAAACCCCTTACCGCTGATTTATGACTTGTGCAGTCAGCAAAGTTAGACTCTCTGTGGCTTTGTTTTTATAGTATTGCTTCCCCAAGACCCAGCTTCATACCTCAGACATATAAATCTGTTAGAGGGTGTTATATTGCCCAAGAGGTCTTCCCAGGCAGGCAAGATTTTGTTCTTGTCTATAGATTCTTTCAGAGTACCCTTAACCTCATTTCCCCATACATGCAGCCTCTCTACTGACTAGAAAACCTGCTCGATGGGTCCAACAGAGCTGGTAGACAGGGACCAGTCTCCATCCTGAGGCCCTTTAAGGTTTACAGGGCCCTCATTTGCCCACAAAATTTGGAGAGTCACTCTGCTATCTACAAAGGAATTTTTCTAAGACCCACCTGCTCTAGTTAATTCTACCATTTCTACATCCTTGACCAAAGTGGCGTCATAACAACAGAACAGAACTGGAATCCTCTGACAACTAATTTCAGTTGTCACTCAAATCTTACACGGCTGACCCATATTTGCAGTCTAAAGCAGTATGTTGCTAAAGCAAAGAAGGAAGTGTCATGCACATTCTTGAAATTCCTGTTCATTTCCCCTTCATCTTTTGTGAGTGTTGTTTAGTTGGAGGAAAGCTGTAGAGTTTGATCTAAGGATGAGCAGGAGCGAGACCGAAGATTTACTCCTTGTGACTCAACAAGCAGAGCTTGGAAAACCTCCCAGGTCCAAGTAGAGCAGCGCAACCCCACACCTTCCTCAAGAGCAACCTGCTTGCCTTTGGGCAGGAGGAGGTCATCTGGGGCTCCCCGGAATTTGGGGGAGGAGGGTCACCAGATGAAATCATCTGTTTTAAGGGCTCCTCCTTTGCTTTAGGGACCAGGAATGTTGTGCATAAAAAAATAGTAAGATAATATGAGCTCCTTATTTTCCTCTACCGATTCATTCTAGATCAGCACTTCCTAGAATGGGTTCTATGCAGCATTCGTGTTTTGAGATGTTCTTCAAAACAGTTTGGGAACTGTAGTTCAGCAGTAGATCTTTTGCCTAGCTTGTGCATGGTCCTGGATTTGGTCCCCAGCACTACAAAAAACCAAACCAAACCACCAAAGAAAAAAGGAAAAAGTAAATCTGGGTAATACTATCTATGGTAGCCCCAGTATGGGATTAACAGCTTTGTTTTTCTTTTTCTTTTTTTTTTTTTCTTTTTGCTGTGGGAAAGAGATGACAAGACCAGAAGGTAAAGGCCTGGTTAATTTTTTTCCCCAAGCCTACTGGGTCACGGAACACATACTTCCTGCTTCTGTCTCCTCCAGTAACCCTGGTGCTCTTCCCTGGAGTTAGTGTCATATGGAACACACTTAAGGAAACATGACTCCTGCCTGACTCGTCCAGATGGTGCTGAATCTGGGGTTGAGTTCTACAACTGCCTGTTGAGTGTCTTTCTGCCTGCTTGGAACACTCTGTTTGGCTCTCTGGCTGTCCCTGTCTCCAGAGTGCTGGGAAATCCGGGGCTCAGTCTCCCAATTGCTGAGCTCCAGTGCAGCCCACTGGGCACCCATTTTCTCACCATGGGCTGGCTGAATGGAAGAAGGATCCCGCACAGCACGCTGCGTCTAGCTCCCAGCTTATGCCGTGGATGAACTCTCCTTGGTCTTGCTGTAAATGTGATAAATGCTCAATAAACCGTTGTTTGAGAGATTGCTTGACTCTTGGCATCTTTTGTTTGGCAGATGTGCCAACTTCCTTTGGCTCTCTTAGGGTGGCCCGAATCAGAGGGGCTTTTGGTCTCTAGAGTGGCCTCTGTGTCTGCTCTCAATGCCTTGGTGTGAATGACACTTCACTACCCCACCCTGTGACCTCAAGCTGCACCCACATTTCCTCTCTCTGGGCCAAGGGCTGGCCTGTGGAAGGAGGGTGATACTTGACCCTGTTCTCAGGCTTGTGGAGGCACCAACCATGGAAAGCCTGGGAAGTCACTGTAGGGCCTGAGACCTGGGCACAGCAATTATTTTGTTCATCAATATGAGAGAATTTACTATTACAAACTGCACTTCTTTCTGTTTGCTGCATTGCAAGACAAAAGATTATGGGACAGTTCTTTTTTTAAAATAACCAGTGCAGGAAAACATATATGTCTGAAGTCTCTGTGGCTCCGCATTTCCGGTCATCTCCACAGGGCCAGCCTGCACTCTGGGCAGTAACAGTGTTATGACACTGCCTTTGCCCGTTCCTTGGGGACCACGGTAACTGTGCTAAAAAGGGAACTGTGCATGATCTGTCACTTTGTCCCTGGGGCCCAGAACAAGGTGCAGAACACTGTGGGGGCTCCATGAATGCTTTGCCAGTGGCACCTCACTTCTGTTTGGAGTGCTTTTTGGCCTCTTCTTCCTGAAGTGCCTTCAGATTCTGAGCCATCAGCTCTGGCATGGCCTCCGTGTTGACAAGTCTTCAACTTTATTTTTGGAAACTGTAGGGCATTTGGAGCCCAGACGACAAATACAGCAAGGGGGAACGTCTCAAACAGTGCTAAGTGAGACCATTTTTGGGCAAAGTTGCTGAGAAGCAGTACAGCCCTGTGAATGGGGGACCCAGGGATTAAGAACTCCCCTGAGAACCTCTGGAAGCTGTGGCCATTCATTGGCAGTCACCAGATGAGGCAGGGTCAGATATGTTTCTTTAACTCTGGGGCCACTAAGTCATGGTGGTGGAATATTCTAATCATTTTCTTTTCAAAATAAAAAACCAAGCTGGGCATGGTGGCACACGCCTTTAATCCCAGCACTCAGGAGGCTGAGGTAGGAGGAGCGTTGTGAGTTCGAGGCCGCCCTGGGCTACAACGCAAGCTCAAGGCTGGCCTGAGATACATAGTGCGACCCTGCCTCAAAAAATCAGGGCTGGGAGTTTGGCTCAGTGGCTTAAGCGCCTGCCCTGGCAGGCGCGAGGTTGTGAGTTCAATCCGCAGTGCCACAAAAAAAAAAAAATAATAAAATAAATAAATAAATAAAATAAAAATAAAAATAAAAAACCAAGTCATCATTAAGTGTTATGTATGTGGTACAATTTTCAACCAAAAAGAAAGTATGTGAACTTTCTCAAGAAAGACACATTAATAGAAACTGCCTCTGAGGTGATGGTTTGAGAATCAGGGTATGCCTAGGGCTACAGGTTCCACAGGCAACATACTTTTCCCATACAGTGTTTGTATCTTTTAGGTCTTGTCTTAGTTACTTTTCTTATTGCTGAGACAAAATACCCAACACCAAAGTTAAGGGAGGAAAGGTTTCTTTAGTCCACAGTTTGTAGAGGTTTCATTCCAACATTGGTTGGCTCCAAGGCAGATAGGCATCACAGAGGAGAAACAGTTCATGGTGGGCAGAAGGTAGTAAAGCGAAGAGATCTTAGCAGTTTTTTTTTTTTCCTGCCCCTTTTTATATTCTATCCAGGCTACCAGGATTAGGGCAGTGGCAAATCAATCTGGACTGACTTAGTAATCACCCACTCTTAATCCCAGCATTGCCCATGAGTGAGTCACACTCCAGATTCAGCCACCTCTGAAAAATCTCCACCTATGTCTCCATGAGGGCTTGGGAGGACATCTAAACACAAGCCATAGCAGATATTATACTATTTGTATGCTATAACCTATTAAATAATTAACACCAACAACACAGGAAAGCAGAAGGAAGCAGCAGCATTCCATTCCTGTATAATAAATATTTAACCTGAGTTTTTACTTAAAAAAAAAAGAGTAAATCATAAAAGGATTAACAGAGGACTAATGATCCCACAGGGCCTGTTAGCACTTCCCAGGGTTGTTCCCTTAGTCTGGCAAAGGACATTTGACTTCCCCAAACTATATTTCTTATGGTTGAAAAAAAAAAAAAGCACACACACAAGCCCTTGCCCTGAAACCCATGATAATTTACAATAATCAGCTTTACAATTAATAATCTTGCAAAGTAATTTCAAAAAGAAGCCCTCAGTCTTACCCAGCTCCTTCAATCCTTCCCTCAGCTGTCTTCATTGCTTGCTTTCTCTGGGTTGGTACCTGGCCTTCTCACCACCTGCTTGTGGAAGGCCAATGAACAGATCCCGATTCCCACCAAACAGGCTTTGGGATCATGTGTGCTCTTCCTCCAACTATCCAGTGTTTTGTCTGCTACTGCTGGTCCTGGGGAGAAACGGATTAGCCTGAGCCAAGGACAAGCTGGTTCCCCAAATTCTTCTCACTGTGAATGGCACATTCTAAATAATGACAGTGTGACCTGTGCCAGGGAGGAGCAGGGGCAGTGGCTTTCGTTGTGGCATCCCTAGAGTCCTCTACCTTTAGGAAATGACTTGTAGGAAATGGTTTGGGGTTCACTCTGCTGCTCTTCTCGAGCTCAGGCTTCAGAGAAGGACACATATTCCAGTTTAAGGTGGTTATTCTGCCAGAGCCTGCAGGCCACAGGGCTTGGATCAAGAAAGGACAAAGCACCTGGGGTGGGGTGGTGGGGAGGCAATGAGCCACAGAGATCTGTGCAAGGGACACAGAGCTGTGACAGGCACCCCAGGAGTGCTACCACCCTGTTGCCTTCACCAGGAGTGCAGGGTGAGGAGGGGAGACCCAGAACACAGAGCCAAGCACTGATGAGAGTCCCCTTCCAGCCCAGCCCAGCCCAGCCCTTAGACAGCTTCAGATGTGAGCCAACACCCCACCGTAAGCCAGAATGGACACTGCCTTTCTTGCCTCTTAGGAGCAAAATGTCCTGTCTGACAGGCTAGTTGTGAAGTCCAGGATTCAAAGTTTGGCTCCAAAGCTAGGAGAGTCACTGAACAACCTTGATTGCCAAGCGTCTCTGAATTAAACCCTGGACTGCCGTATCCAAGTCACCCTCTATCCTCTATCTGCCTTCTCTTGAGAAAGTGGGACACGAAGAGCCAAAAAAAACCTAAAAAGGGCACTTAAAGGCGGCTCTCCCCGCAACCTTACTGTAGCGGCCCACTTCCTCCAACAAGGTCTGGGTCAGCCCAGCCCTGGGCTCACAGTTCAGAGCTGCCTTCCAATTCCAGGAAGTGTCTGGGATTACACAGTCCTTGGCAGCCAGGCCCATCTATGGGATGAGCCTGAAGGCAGTAGAGGGTTCATAATTTCGTCACCAATACTTTGAAACTCTGTCTTCAAAGGCAGGTCACGGGCCACAGAGCTCCGTGAGGAGGTCCTGAATCAGAGTCCTCATATCGAGTACTTTCTGCTTCCCTCACCTGCCTTCAAACCATCCTCTTGTTTCTCTGATGGCCTTATTCCCTGATTGAGCTCTCAGTACAAAGGATAATGAAACATAAACTGGACATAGTGGTACATGCCTGTAATTCTAGCTACTCGGAAGGCTGAGGCAGGAGGATGGCAAATTCGAGGCCAGCTTGAGCAACTTAGATCTGTCTCAAGATTTAAAAACTTTTTTTAGATTGTTTGAGATAGGATCTCACTGTACAGTTTAAGGCTGGCCTTGAACTCACTATAGAAGCCCGGGCTGACCTTGAACTTGCAGCAATCTTCCTGCCTCAGCCTCCCAAGTGCTGGGATTACAGGCATGCACCACCATGCTTGGTTTATGACAATTTTTTTCAAAGGGCTGAAGATTGTAGTTCAGTGGTAGAGGACTTCCCTAGCATAGGTTCAATTCCCAGTACCACTAATAGAACTAAAATTAAAAGAACAATGAGAAAAAGAGAGAGAGAGAGAGAAAAAAGTGAGATATATAAAAAGAGGTTCAAACCAGGCATGGTGGTACATGGTTGCAATTCCAGCACTTGGAAAGCTGAAGCAGGAGGATTGCTGTGAGTTCAAGGCCAGCCTGGGCCACGAAGTGAGTTTAAGGCTAGCTTGAACTGCATAGCAAAACCCTGTCTCAAAAAAAGTTTCAACACCGTTAACAATAAAAACAAGATACAACTTCTCATCCATCAGACTGACAAAGATGGAAACATCTGATAACACCCAATCCCACTCCAGGAGTGCCCTGAACACTTGCTGCTCACTGTAGACGCAGAGAGGACCTGGTCGCACAGCTTTGTTGACGGCACTGTGCAGTCGCTAACCAGCCCTAACACATGCATGTCCTCGCAGGGAGAAAGTCTCTTCTGGGAATTAACGGGCAAGAACCTCCCACTCCCAAAGATACACGGGAGGAACAAGGTCACCCCACCCCCACCACGCGACAGTCAAGCAATTGTGGTGGCTCTGCCCTCCCCGTCTCAGCCCCTTCGGATCTTCTTGCCCTTGTGACAGCTTTGATCAATGGGATGTGGCACCTCACTCCACGCCTCGCGAAACTCAAGTCACACGCAGAGGCCCGGGAGAGGAGAGCCAGGGTCTCCTGGGGACGGCGGGAGCTGTGGAAGTCACCACGCAAGGACAAGGAGCCGCTCGCCCAGTCAAGCTCACGAGAAACCATAAACTGCCGCCTGCAGCCACGGCACTGGCTGCTCGGCAGTAGACAGCAGAAGTCTTAGCTGTCATCTGGTGTGAAATAGAGGGAAATTGGAAACAGTTTACAAAGCCGCCGATGTGGGGGCGGTGGTATAAATGGCAGCCCAGGCGCACCAGGAGCGCGGCGCAGCCAGGAGGGCAGTTGAGGGAAATCTCATGTCGGTACGGAGAAACGCCTCGAGACAGGATAAGGAAAAGCACAAATTTCAGAGCAACATGCTCAGTGTGATTCCATAAACGTTAAAATGTGCACTTTGGGTAAACACATGTAAAACCATCTGCGAGATACCTACCTAGATATTAATGGTGGTCACATCAGGGGGGAAAAATGGGCTATTTGGGGCAAAAACTTACACATTTGATTTCAATATCCTTTGGTTCCTTTCTTTTCTTTGAGTGTACATGGTGTGTGTGTGTGTGTGTGTGTGTGTGTGTGTGTGTGTGTGAGTTGGGAGGGGGAAGTACTGGGGATTAAAGCCAAACAGTGCTGTGCTATGTTCCCAACACTATTTATTTAATTTTTGTGGTACTGGAGATTGAACCCAGGGCCTGTACTGAGCTACATCCCCAGCTGTTTTTCTAAAATTTTTAAAATTTTGAGACAGGGACTTCTAAATTGCTCAGTTGTCCAGACTGAAGTCAAACTTGTGATCTTTCTGCCTCAGCCTCCCAGAGTGCTGAATTACAGGCATGGGCTACCACATTCTATACAGTCATTAAAATAAAAAGTCTTGACACAAGCCAGGTGTGGTGGCACATGCCTGTCATCCCAACGCTTGGGAGGCTGAGGTAGGAGGATCACTGGGAGTTTAAGGTCAACCTGAGCTACAAAGTGAGTCAAAGATCAGCTTGAACTACAAAGCAGAGACTGTCTCAAATACCCAAAACAAATAGAATTTTGGGACAAGGTTGGCCTTGCACGTGGAATCTTCCTGTTTCAGTCTCCTGAGTAGCTGGGATTATGGGCATGTCCCATCACACCTAGCTCCTTTCTTCCCTTCTCTCCCCTTCTCTCCTCTCCCCTTCTGTTCTCTCCCCTTCTCTCCACTTCTCTTCTCTTTTCTTCCCTCTTCTTCTTCCTCTCCCCGCACATATACATGCAATGAGCATACACTCATATGTGAGCTTTACAATCTAAGAAAAGATGACAGATGGCTCTCTAAGCCCTTCCAGCCCAGTCCCTGGTTGGGGGTTTGGGAGGAGCCTGGTGCTGCACAATCAGACAGCCCATGCTTTTGCTTTCTGTTTCAGCAATGTGGGCACTTGGGTTCAGGATGGTAGGAAGCTTTCTTCGTGTTACCCCAAGCATGGAGAACCAGGGTTTGAACCGGGGCAGGCCCCAGACCTAGGTGAAGGCCCCTGCGAGGGCCTCCTGGATGCAACAACTGCTGACCAGGTGGGAGACCACAGACGGTGACAGTCTGTGTCATACTCAGCCGTCAAGCAAGCATCCATGAAGCACTGCCTAGGGCCAGGGCTGCTCATGCTGGCTTCCCACTCCCTTGGGAAGGAAATCTCTGCTCTCCCAAAGCTCATGATGTAACACAGGAGACAAGAAACAAGCCATAAACACATGCTGTGACTGCAGAAATTGATAAAAACTAAGTCAAAAACAAACCAAACCACCATGAAGTAAAGGAAACAGGAACGCCTCCATTTTACTGTCTGTAAAATGGGATAGCGATGGTGCGAACTTCAAAGAACCCTTGTGCTGAGTCAATAAAACATTCCATGTTAGATGCTGAGTGCCTGAGGCGGGGTGCACAGTGAATTTCGATAAACTGAGGAGGACGAGGAGGATGAGGAGGATGCACTGAACTCCATGCATACAGGCTGTGACATAAAGGAGGATTTCTTTTTTAACATGACAAATGCATGTTAAATAAATGCAACAGAGAGGCAACCACTTGGGCAAGAGCAGTCAGGGAGGTACCAGAGGAGCTGGGCTTAAAGGAACCACGTTCCGCTGGCAGGGCAAAGGCCTCCACCCTGCTGGGAGGCATTAGCAATGTCCCAGCACCACACAGAGATGGGCAAAGCTGCTATGCTGCCCTAAAGCTGCTAGCAAGGGCCTTATTGCAGGGGACCCTGGCCTGTGTCGCCACGTCCAGCCACCAGACCCCAGGGCTAGGGAGAAAGCAGGCTGGGACCAGGCCCTGCTGCCTCAGTGGGAGGGCGGCGGGGCGCAGGAAGGCCTGGGGGGTGGGTTATTTGTTATGGGGTGAAGAGGAAGTAGTAAGTGGTCCTCTGTCCTCCATTAACAGCAGGATGGAGTCAGGCTGGAGCCACTGGCGGCTTCGGAGTCAGCCTTGTTTTTTAAACACACATGGCTGGCCCGGACCTTTTAACCCCGAAACACCCCAGGGTTCCTGCAGGAAGAAAACAGTAGCCTTTGGTCTAGAGACTGCACAGCTGGGGTGTAGCTTAGGGCATTTCTTTTCAGCTCTGAAGCAAACAGAAGATAAGAATATTGTGATTAAATAAAAACCTGTACTTTTATAATGGATGATTCAAAATCAAGGGGTTGGGGCTGCTTATAATTCTTTATATCCCAGACTTTGCTGTACATTCACAAAGCTAGGAGCAAATAAAAATGGACTATTCCCATCTGCAGAGAAGTATAACCTACTTATTTCCACCCTACCTCTTTGCCCTCAGAGTGCCTTTCCTCTTCTCCCCACCCTTTCTCATCCCAAGGCCTAGACCTGTGTGGGCAGGCCACGCGTCCTCTGCACCCTCTAGGTCACCCCACACTGTGTGCCATCCAGACGAGACTTTCTGGAGAATCCCCAGACACTTCAGGGTGTTCACAAAGGGTGCGGAAAGATGTGCACCCCCACACTGTGCTCTGTGGCAGGCATTCCTGGACCCCAAGAATCCTGACACAGAGTGCCTGGTAGGTTTCTTCTGGTTCTCATTCTACACTTGATTCTCATTCTATACCTGTTCTGTAGAAGAGACAGACCTGGGCATCAGCATCTGATGACAACTCTCTGGCTCAGAAGCCACCTGAAGGGATGCCTGTAATTCTAGCACTTTGAGAAGCCGAGGCAGGAGTATTACCATGAGTTTGAGTTTGAGGCCAGCTTGAACTACAAAATGAGATCCTGTTTCAAAAAACAAAACAAAACAAACAAAACAGAAAGAAACATTCAGGAGGGTTTGTGGCTCAACTTAGCAGGTCATGAATGGTAAGTGTGGTGGCAAGGCATCTGTGGTAGCCCCCTGGGGAGCAGACTTGCAGATGGGACCTCTTGGATCTTAAGGCCCAACAGGACTCCATCACCTTAGCTTAGGCAAAGGCCAGGCCTCCCCAGTGCCATCACCCTTCTGTGGACCTCCATCTGAGGCTGTCAGACTCCACAATGGGGGTCTGCAAGGCTGTGCCACTGAGCAGGACCAGGCTGGGCTGAGAGGCCAGACCAGACTGGTTTTGGCCCCAGACCTTAGGGTAAAGGCAGAAAGTGAACACGTTCATCCCATCCTCTGCCTTCTTGAAGGACAGCTCAATGTAGGGCCACCTGACTCCCCAACCCAGACCCTGAAAGATGAGGATAGAGCAACAGGGGCTATCTTCCCTAGAGCCTTTAGTTCTTTATCTCCCAACAAGGGGGTTCCATTCTGCACCCACCCCCTTTTGTACAAGAACCACCCCAGACCTCCTGGAAAGCAACTGTGAGGCAAATCTGCTATCCTGGAGTAGAGCGGCCACCGGGACAAAGTCTCTTCTGTGAGGCAGGGAGATTAGAATGCACAAACCTTTAGTCGGGCTCCGGGGAGCAAGCCAGCCCCCAAATGCGGGGATTGCTAACAGACACGGTCCCAACCTTACACGTGTTCCACATCCACAAATTGGAAAAAATGTCAAATTAAATATGAAACAGGAAATAGAGATAAAGAACTCTGCACACAAACAGGACACACTCTTCTGGTTAGCACAGGGAGGAAAGCCGGTGGTGGTGATTTTTAATTAGAAAGGAGGACTAAGAGCTGCCTCCTTAAGGCTGTGGCATTCATCTTCCCAGCACCAGCCAAGCTTAACCCTTGCGGCTCAGGGGTAGGGCTCCTTGCTGTGAATGAATGAGGAAGCCCAGGAGGGTTTATGATGCCTGGTTTAGGTAACTTGAGAATCATTAAGAAGTTGGGATGGGGTAAGAGGAAAGAAAGGACGGGAAGGGGAAGGGAGGGTCTCTCTGAAGACTGATACAACTGGCTTCAACCCCTAGTTCTGTGAAATGGGCATGAACTTGACCATCTGTTGTTAGAATTAAATGAGATAACATATGGAAAATGCTCATTTCTTCAGAACATTGTAGGTTCTCAAAAATGACAGCTACTGGGCTGGGAATATGGCTCAGTGGCACAGCACCTGACTGGCAAGGGCAAGGTCATGAGTTTGATTCCTAATACCAAAAAAAAAAAAAAAAAAAAAAAGACAGCTACTTTCTGCCATTTTAAATTAGTTTCATTGCTTTTTGGTCTCCTCCTTAACATGTCTGAGGCAGCTGTTTCCCCTAATGAAATCAGTATTGATTTTGAAGTGCTGGAGTGGGGAGTGGGCAGTAACTATTCTTTCCTTAAGCAGATTGCAACCACCTTGCCCCACCACCGCTATTGTCAGCTACAAGTGAAAAGTGACATCTAAGTTGGGGTGGGGTGGCCAGCAGCTGCTCTTTAGGGAAGCTGTCCCAGAGAGTAAAATGAGCTATAAGACAGGAACTGGGGGGCCTTCTGCCCCAGACTTTCCCTTGCCTATCACGCCTCTGAGAAGTATCAATTTCAGCTGAAGGCGCTGCTTGGACAGCACAGCAATGCATGTCCGTGTACTTCCCACCTTTCTCTTCCCAGATCTGTGTAAGAAGGACAGACAGGAAAAAGTGAACTTGATTCTTTCTAAAAAAAAAACCCAGTCATTTAAGAGATAAATGTTATAACCCCAAAAGCGCTCTCCATATCTTGGTTAAACAACTAATGCATAGCGTAGTGCCAGGCACATAGTAGGTGTGCAACAAATACCTGCTGAGCATCAAAATGAACAAATGTGACCCGGTCCCCCACAGTGGTTCCTCTGGAAGCACACTAAGATGAAAGAGCCATCCAGAAAGAAATCTTTCCACTCCCCAAAGTTTTCCAGGTATAAGGTCACAAAAAAGCAGTGAATTCAGGGCATCTGAATACATTTCTGGTCTATACAAAACTAGTTTTAAAAAGATTTCTATTTTCCCAACTCATCACTTTTACCCGCACATTCTTATGAAGACATTGGACCCAGAGCCTGACACATAGCAGGTTGTAATAAATAGGTGTAGAATAACAAGTAATTCAAAATGCCTGCATTTACTTATGTCATGTCACTTTCTATCCTGATGCAGTTGTCTGAAAGAGATGAGAGCAGAGCCTGAGCCAGCCCTGTGGATTCTCTTGTACCTGCTTCCTTTTCCCTTCCTTCTTTCCTCCTTTCCCCTTACAATACCTTTTGTTATCTTCAAAATAACTGTTCATACCATCAGGCATAATATAATCAAACAAAATAGTACAGAATGAAACCAATAAAAACAAAACAATGGAAGCAATATAGGACTTCAAAACAATAGTAAAACAATAAAGATAACAAAATACATTATGGTAGCCATTATTGATATCCTATTGCCTTGTTTTGAAGCCCTGTATTGCTTTCATTGTTTTATTTTGAGTGATTTTAATCTATTTTGATTTGTAGTATGACTGATGATATAGGCAATTACTTAGAAGATAACAAGAGGCATTATGGTAACCAGTGTTGTTAAATGTTTTCCTTTCTAAACCCTGATACAACAATTACCATCTAGTTAGAGAACAGCATGGTGTGGTGAATGGACAGGGCTTTAATATGTTGCTGAGGGCCTAGATTTAAGAGCTGTGAGGCTTTGGATAAACTCTCAAAGCTTTAATTTCCTCATTTGAGATATAGATGATCATGTCTATCTATTCAGATATTTTAAAGGTAACTGCCCAGTTGGGCATGGTGGCACAGCCTGTAATCCTAGCACTCTGGGAGGCGAAGGCACAAAGATCCTCCTGAGTTTGAGCCCTGCCTGGGCAATTTAGCAAGAACATATCTCAACATAAAAAATATAAAAAGGACTGAGGATGTAGCTCAGTGTAAAGGATGTAGCTCAGCACTGTTATCAAAAGGATAACTGCCCATCTGGGCATGGTGGCACATGCCTATAAAACCAGCACTCAGGAGGCTGAGGCAAGAGGATCGTTACAAGTTCAAGACCAGCCTGGGCTACAAGTAAGTTCTAGGCTGACTTGAACTACACTGCAAGACCCTGTCTCAGAACAAAAAAATAAAACAAACAAAAAGATAACTGCCTGATATGCATTAGGTAATCAATAAATGATTGCTATCAGACCAGAAAATGCATTGAAATTTATCTCCACACCTCTGTTTGGGCTGTCAGTGTTCTCTGCTCCCTATGGGTACAAGTCACTCTCCCAAATTGCACAGTGGACTCCTTAAAGTCACCCACTCTGGAATTAACCTGAGGACAAAGCCCCTGAATCAGTGATGGTGCACATTTTAGAGCTTGCAATGATACCAGCAGCCCACTGCGGCGAACCCACAGGTTTGCTACCACTGCCCTTGCTGATGCTCCTTTGCACTTAGGTGAAGGTGGACTCAAACCTTTGGGCCCACCGTTAATCATGTGGTCTCCAGAAGAGACCCCCATTAGCACAGCACCAGAGTGAAGAGGCCTGGAGATGAGGAGAGTTGCCTCCAGAGGCCCTCCCAGCTCATGCCCATATGTAGAAAATCCTGCACAGGGGATGAAGCTGACTGCTTTGCCACCCTTCGCCCCACCCCACCCATGGCAGCAGCTCTTGGTAGAGCCCCACAGAGGCATGCATATAAATGCAGAGCCCTCTGACCCACTCCTGAAGAGTTGGGGGATCACAGAGAGAGGGAAAGGAAGTGTTATAGGACCTCCAAACAATACGAGGAAAATATTATAACTCTCAACCTGCTAGATGTCCAATATGCCAAGTTCGTGTTCCCCACAATCAAAGAATGAATTCTGAGGAACAACGGAGGTTAAGAGTAGGAAATTTTATTGAGGAAGAGACAGGTCCTGCTTAAGAGAGAAAGAAGGGGACCCAGAACATGGGTTGCCTATGAGCCCACTTCTCAAAGGAAGTTTTATAAGCAAAGTCATGAGGTGGGGTCTTACTTTTTACTTGTTGCCAAGACAGAATACCTGATGCCCAAAATTAGGAAAGGAAAGGTTCATTTCTTACAGTTTCTTGGGAGTCTCAGTCCATACTCAGTTGCCTCCAAGGCAGCCATTCATGGCTGCCACAAGCAGCAAGTCACGCTGGTGAGTGACCAAGCGAGAGCAGGCTGAAGCAGAAAGAAGAAGACCCGCCTTCCCTTACACTGTATCTCAGTTCCACCCCTGGGCAGGTGCAACACTCACATCACCAATCCCAGCGCTAGACAACAAACCAATCACAAACGCCAGACTCAGCCCCACCAAAAGTATATGAGGAGTTGGGGGGACATAGTATTACCCAATACATTCCACCCCTGGACCCCCAAGCATTCATGTACATCCTTAATACAAAAGACATTTAGTCCCTCTCCAAGACTTGCCAAAGTCCTAACAGTTTCAGCACTGTTGAAAAGTCCAAGACCCAAATCTCCTCAGAG
>RJWM01035763.1:0-18651 GCA_004363535.1 Dasyprocta punctata
ATGACCGGAAGACCAAAGGGCCTGATCCAATGGCAATGGTCTGGAGGAACCTAGCAAGGCCTACTTCAGATTTTCCTTGCTGTCCCTGTATGATGTTCTTTGCCTTCAGTCAGGGGCAGAACACCTGGTGCCTGAGCATCATGAGAGGAGGAAGGAAGGAAGTAGAAGGCTCGGAGGGTGACCTTCTCCGAGTTGATGACCTGCTTCAGAAGGGAAGAGCAGCTCAGATTTTAGTGTGCAAAGCCTGCTTCTGTTTATGGGATTTGCTTAGTTTCCTCCACCTTAAAATACTGATTATGACCTGGTGCCACATTTTGGGATAGCATGGCCTGAACTCCATCAGTTGTTCAACTGAATGTACTATGAACCACTGGATTACACACTTTAAAAGAGTATGTGAATTATACCTCAATTAAGCTGTTATTCATTTTTTAAGGATACGTGAGCCACCTTGGGATTGATGATGGACTGACTTTTACAGGAAATTTGCTTGTAGTTATTGGGGTAGCCTAATTGCAAACTGATACTCCCTGGATTAGATATTGAAGAAAGAAAATATAATCTAGTCTTAACCTTTAAAATTCTTTCTGGAGAAAAGGGAAGAGGAAAAGATATAAACCTGTATATATGTATATGTAAGATAACTAAAATGAACACGTTGTTGAATCTATTCGTTATTGAGAAAGAACAATTAATACTCATATGATTAGATTAATTTTACATGTCTATATCTGTTAATATAAGCAACCATTTTAAAGATAACAATACACAATATTGCAACCATTGTCACGTTTCTATCATCCGATTTTGTAAACCTGCAATGTTACTGTTGTGTATTTACTCTAGTCGTTTGTTTGTCTCTTTTGCTTGTTGTTTTTGTTTTATATGTCTTTTTTTCTGTTTTTTTTTAGCTAAAATAAAAAAAATTTTTTAAAAAGTTGCTGAAGCAGAGGGAAAGGTAATTACTGCATCCTCATGCTTAATCAACAGCATGTACAAAATACCACTACCAAAATCCTATTTCCTGAAGAATTTTAAGAACTAGATACAACTAGCACAAACCTGAAAGAATACGAATTTCTTTACTCCCCTCCATTTTTTTCCCATTGTTTGATTGCACCTGTTCCTTCAATTCCAGTGTAGTCTTACATGTTTTTTAAAACTGCATGAACTTAAAAATACAAGCTTCATTAAAGCTATGGCGTGAATTAAAGGAACTAACTGCTATACATTTTCAAACTGTAAAAAAATAAAATAAAATAAAATAAAATTCTTTCTGAACTTAAGATTATATAGTGAATGAATCCATAAAAAGACTTCAGGTCGTGATTATAAACTCATCTCTTATGCAACTGATATATACAATTGTCTCATGAATTCCATGGGTAGCAGCAGTTAGGAATGTGTTCTTTATGTTCCTTTTAGGCAATTAATAACCCAACTAGTTTAATGTAATAATACTGGGCTGGAGATGTAGCTCAGTGGTAGAGCACTAGCCAAGCACGCACAAGGCCCTGGGTTCCACTCCTACTAACGCGCGCTCCTACTAACACACACTCACACACACACATGCAGAACTAATGGCTCATACTTAGGAAGTTATTATAGAAACATGGCACATTTAAGGTCTTGTAGACTCAGAAGTAAATCCTGTGCTATGTGCTGATATGAAGAAAACAGCACAACCCACTACTCAAAATTATGGATTTTGGAGCCTAATATAAAACCCAACTCCACCTCTCACTTGCTTTGGGATCTTGTCTAATTAACCAAAACACTTAGACCCCTCAGTTCTCTCATCTGCACAGTGGGAATAATACAGGTAATTCCTGCTCACCTGCAGTTTGGGTGTGCTATAGATGACTTATTATTTGTAAAACACTCAGAGCAGATGCCCTACACATGCAAACTTTGTATAAAGCTTAATTAAGCAAACCCCAGGATTCCAGTTTTAGTCATTTTCCTGTAATGACATCTATTTTCGGAAATGGTGTGGCCCTTCTAACTTGCCCTCTTTTTTTAGATCATTTGTGTTTTGGTAAACACACACAAACTCTTAATTATCTTAGTCTCTATTCAAGAAACACAAAAGAGGAATGTAAAACTATTATTTCATATATGGAATGTCATCATTGGTACAAAGATTTCTGCATCAAATCTATTGAGCAGTGCGTTTTGTCTCTTAAAGAGCCAATAAAGGATACTAAGATTTTGCCTTGTTTCTGATATAACTTCAAAAAATTCCCTCTGCAGAAAAATATGCCTTGAGATCTAAGTGTATCAAATTTTAACTCCTTTAATTCTCAAATAGGCACTATAATCTTCATTTACAGAGGAGGAAGATTGATCTCAGAGGATTTAAATGACTTCTGTGAGGCCACACAACTAGTGGAAAAGGATCAGAGACAGAATTTAAAGCCAGGGCAGTATAGTGCTAATGCCCAAGCTCTTTCCACCTCTGGCCTCCTCACAGTGCTTATGGGGACCTGGCATGTACACATTTTGGCATTTTAAATTTCTATTTTCATGCTATACAAATTTTTGGTTGTGAGCTGTCTTAAACTGAAAATACTTCATTGGTTTACTCCCTTAAAACTACAAAAAGAAAAGAAAATCTTAAGAAAGAAACTAGAAAGTCAGGCCCTAGAAGTAGCTACCCCTTGTGCTAGGAAAGGAGAGCAATCAGTGATTCCCTGTGTTGTACTCAGGAGTCTTTGCAAGCCAACCCAAAAGCATCACTGCCTAAATACTTCCTTTTCTTGACTGCTTTTGGGGACCAGCTGGATCCCTGTCAAGCCTGAGTGATTGGCCCCATGTCATTTGTTTGCCTCTCCTCCAGGATGCAAAGTCCCTCTTGACTTAGCCAGAGACATTAAAGAAAGCTGCTTGACACTGGACATCAAATTGATTTCACGCCAAGACTTCGCTCAACCACGGGTGACAACCATTGATGTGTCAAAGCCTTACAGGAAAAATAAACATGTCGGATGCAAAGAGCCTTTTGTTTTTGATGCCATGTTGAATTATGCACCTTCACTTGGATCTGACATGAGCAGTGACTACTCACCAGGAAGCAGAGTGGAGGCATGCAGGTTCTCAAATTAGAATAGCGCAGAAAGCCAGAGGACAGTGGCTCTAAAGGTGACCGCAAAGTTAGAGGTGGGGGATGGTTGGCTTTCAGTGTCCCTCATCCTCCTCTTCTTAGTCCTAGAGAACTCAGTTCATCACCTTCCTCTCTCCTGCTTCTGAATCCTAGAACAAACTCATTTATCCATCTTTCCCAAAGACTGAGCTAGAAATGGCTGAAAACCTCTTGCAATATTTCTCTTTTCAAATAGAAGAAAGGAAAAGATTATATGTATGTAGGTATACACATATAACTGTATGTATGTGTAAGTATGCAAGATAGATAACTATACTACTAATTCTCTCTTAGTTCATCAAAAAGAATAGTTTGGGTTTTCATTGTTTGACTGTCTGATCATTTCTTATGCCTAGATCTTGTAACTTAAACAACTATTTCTAAGATAACAGTAAGCAGTATTAAGTAGTATTGATTTCTTACTGGTTTTTTGTTTTTTGAAATTCTGTATTATTTCTACCCTTTTTTCTCTTTTTCTTTTTAGGGATATATACCAAGGATACTCTGAAAAAAAAATATTTCTCTTTTCAGTCATATCTGTTTCAGGTGATTCGTGTCTCTTGACAAGCATTCTTAGTCATCCCAGGTGCTTGGATTTGGCTAAAATTAGTGACTTCCCACACTTAAGACCTCATCTCTGGCTATATTCTGTCCTCCTATCCAGCCCAGGAGATGCATAATCACTTTTCTGAAGAGTTTCCTAGCTTTTAGTTTCCCTGAAATCCTTTCATCCAATTGTATTTACTCTTTTTTTTTTTTTTGCATTCTGTCTGAAGAACACAGAGAATTTGCATAATTAAGAATGACCTGAGCAATCTCTGCTAATGCCTCTGCTAAAACCTCTGACTATCCCTGTTAACTAATTACATCTATCATTGTGTCAGACAGGTAAAAGACTCCTTCAGTCTGTTGAGACAACATTATTCACCTGGGATTATCAAAGGTTTCAATTCTAGCCATTAGCTGAAATTGCTGGGGTCATTCATTATGGAAAATTCTGCATCCTTTTCAGACAGAGCCAAGTAAATGCGGAATCAGGAATAGATTAAATAGCCATGCATCAGGAGCCCAATTCAGGACTTCAGCTCTTTCTTTTTGTTGCAGCTTAAGGATGAAAACTGAACAGAAGAAATCTTGTGTTTTTCTCTTGTTGAAGCAGTAAATCCACAAGTTTTGGCCTCAAGAAGTTGCTGTTGACTGTTTTTCCCCCAATTTCATTCAACCTCTTACATATCTATCTGGTCTAGAAAATCAACAAAGAAAAACTGAAATCCTGAGAAGAATAAAGTTCTTAGATTTGAAGTTAAATCCAAATGTAAAATGACACCCTGCCTTGCCTTGCCCAGCTCCACCTTTAACTACGGATGGTACCCCTGCTGGGCAGGGCAGTGGGGAAAAGGTGACTTCCCAGTTAAAATTATTCCTTCCATACTGAGAATAGAACATAGAGATGCAGGTTAAATATGAGATTTAGATATAAACAGTGAGCAGGGAATGAAGAGAGCATGTCTGCAGGACTCGAAATATAAGCGTGTGTGTTACTAGGCTGGGTGGTTATAGCAATGCCGGGCAATGCAATCACTTCCTTCTGTATACACCTTTCATTTCTGAGCACATGGCTTTATCTGTCCTGTTCCCCACAGAATTCAGCATCCCTGTTGCAAGTCGATGAACATGTTTTCATTTTGATCAGAGTCCATTATATATGAAAACTATTATGGGCTTGATAAAAGTTAATGTAAGCAGTTTATGTTCAAATGGGCAAATCACATGAAATATAACCAACGATTAGACAATGTTGTTCACTAATAGTATGATGCTACAGTTTAAAAATTAAAATGCTTACTGAACAATGTTAATGTTCAATTTATGTTTTTAAGACACTTTTGGGGGAATGCACATGGGTGTTGTATTCATTAAATGTGTGCTTGCCCAGCAGAAAGAATAAGCCAAGAGGCTGTAGACCAAATCACTTGGGAACCCCAAACATTGGCTAATATAACCCCTTGTTCTTGGGGAAATTTTTCTATTGTGAAAAGACAGACACCAAATCTTCAACATAATCCACTAAGAAATTTATACATTGTATAGGAAGGTAAAAAAAAATCCTATGGAAGCAATAGAACAAGGTATGGGGATTTGGGAGTACCAAGAAACACGAATAAATAAGTCTGTGAAGAAGGGCCCCATTGCAATGATGACATTTGACCAAAGACTTGAATACAGGTGAGAAGTGGGGTGTGTGGCTATCTGGAGGAAAAGCCATTCTGGCAGAGGGACATTAGTAAGCAAAGTCCTCACATGGGGCAACAACTGCCCAGTTCAAGAGCTGTCCAGTGCGGGAGGCTGGTGGTGTCTGAGACAAGGGAGAGAGCAGAACAGTCACAGAAGGACATCAAGTCAAGAAGTAATGAGGACCACCAGGTCATGTGGATCCTTGAAGGCTATTAGTAAAAACTTTGACTTCCGTGAAAACAAAAGGCACTAATATTCTGTGAACAAGAAAGTAAAATGTATTTCTTTTCATTTTCAAAGACTTTGCTGTCTGTCCTGAGAGCAGCCTGTGTGGAGACTATGAGGAAATAAGAAGAAAAGTGTAGTCACTGCTGTGGGTAGTAGAGATCCCCAAGGTCTGAATCGAGGTGTTGGCTGAAGCAGAGGGGTGTAGTACTGACATTTTCATGCTTTCTGAAGATGGTGCCAATGAGACTTGTTCACAGACTGAATAAGGGGGAAGACAGAAGTCACAGAGGACTCTAAGCTTTGTCATGAGAAACTGGAAGCTGGGGATGTCATCGACTGAGGCAGGGGATAGAATGCAGGTAGATTGGTGAGGAGAACAAGAAGTTTGGGGATTCATTAAATGAAATTCTGTTAAGTGCCCCAGTAAAGATATTCAGCAGGTACTTGAATGTCCTAGTCTGAAGTTCTGTAAGTTTAGGATCTATCAATGCATAAATGTTACTTAAAGTCATTGCACTGGGTAAGATCACCAGTGGAGAAAAGAAGGGGCCAATGACTGAAGCTTTGGGTACTCCATCCACCTTTGCAAGGTAATAGAACATGAATTTGAACAGGTGACAGGGCAAATCAATGAGTGGTGTTACCATAGGCCACTGAGGACAATGGGTTAAGATGGAAGAACTGAGAACTCTGTCAAAAACTGGGCAAGCAAGATAAGCTCAAGTCTTAACCCTGGATTTAGTGATTGGAAGCAACTGAAATTTTGACAAAAGCAATCCAAGAGAAGTGATGAGCACAAAGGTCTGGCTGGACTTAGTTTAATAGAGAATGGGCATCATGGGATGAGAGACAGAAATAACAGAGCCTTTTGCCTGTAATACAAAAGAGAATTAGAGAAATCTCACAAAACAAAGATGTAACTTAATGAGTTCTTATGAGGAAAACACCACATGAACCGAAACCCAGAACAAGAACCAGAACCCTGCCAGTCACCCCAGGAGCCTCTCCATGTGGCATCTCTGTGTCAGTCTCCATCCCAACTGTTGAGGGAATCACCTCTTGTGTTCCCTTAGGGCTTCACCAGTTAGGTGTGCATTCCTAAGACATGGTAGTTCAGCCCTCACCCACTTTAAATACACGTGACTTTTAAATCTCTCCTCTTCCATAGAAGTTATTTAACAGGGATTATATTCTCCTCCATCCCTGGCCTAGCAAATCATGGGCCTGCACTTTAACATCAATAGTTGCACACATCACCAAAAAATTCACAAATAGACATTAATTGCTTCCTGGTGAAAGAATTCACCACCACCTAGAGTCTTGCTGAAAGGATCAGACATGTACAAGATCAAGCTGTCAATTTACAGGAAAAGCAAAGAACAAAGACCATGTTGAACTTCCCCATGAAGATACTGTCAACAGATTTAGATGGTTGGAAAGCTGCAAGTCAAATGCTTTGTGATTTTTAAAATAGATACATGACATGCAAAGACAGTTTTATGATATTAAGAAGAGAGAGTAATTGCCTGTTTGTGAGCTGATGACAATTATCAAGTAGAGAGAGAAAATTAATGACAAAGATAAAATGGAGAAAAACTGCCAGCCTTGTTCTATATATGCAAGAAAGAATCAGGGAGGGGTGCAGGAACAAGGATGAATGGACAGAGATGCCGGATGCTGATGGGCATAGGGGACCAGGTGTGGTGATGTGTGGAGGATGCCACCTCCCCCTTCCCCAGACCCGAGTGTAATTGTCCTTACTTGCAAGCAGGGCAGACTGTGTGGAGGTGACGTCCCTAAACTGGCTTTCAGTTTAATTAGTGAGTGTGACTAAGGCTGTGTCCTGTCCTATCTTCATGAAAGCAGATGGCTATTGTTAGATTAGCATTGTTTGTCATCAAAGACCATGGTTGAGCTCAGAGAGATGAACTGTGATACTGTGGGGCTAAGAGATGAGATAAAATCTCTGCTGAGGGCTGCATAACTTCAAAGGAAAATTCCTTCCCAGAACTAGCTACAAAGTAGGCAACTCCTTTACCATAACCTGAATCTGGCTGTACATCCCTTTTGCAAGAATGTTTTATTCTCTCGGTTACAAGACTTGTCTGCCTTGCCACTTTTCTACCAAATCTAGCTGCCATTTTCCCCAATGTGCGTGTGATCAGTGATAATGAGGTTCTGGCTGCCTCGTGGCCTTTTGTTTCCTGAGAATAACTGGGTATCCCAGATCCCTAGTAGTGGTGGAAATCTAGGATGTTCACAATGTTTCAGTTTTCTCAGTGAAATAAGATGGGGGGAGGAGATAAATGGAATGGTATTCAAAGAAAGTGAACGAGAAAATATGTTAGGGAAATACTGTGTGATTTAAATTATACTTTATTTTTTGGTTAAATTTCTCTGGGCATAGATAGTCCTGGGTAACTGTAACCTGTGAGAGAACACTTTTTTTCAGACCAAATTGCCTAGCATCTCTCAGTGATTGGGTCCTCACTGAGTAGCACCTCTTTTGTGTGTTGTTTTTACACCAGAAATCACCACTGGCATCAAGGCATTCTATTTAATGTGTTACTTGGGACTGGCTGTATAGCTCTGTTGTATGTCAAATTAGCTACACTGGATCAGTTCCCAGAATTCCTTTTCCTATGTGGCTGTTGGTTGGTCTTAGCCACTGAGAATCATGAGAACTGGAAGACAGAAATAAAGGACTCTCAGTTGACAGCAGGCATCAGCACCATGGCAGCTCCTCCACCTTCCTGCTGATGAGCTGGCTCACTGCCTTAGCCTGGGCCAGCTCCTAGAAAAGCAGCAAGGTCTCCTTCTTCAGTTCTTCTACGCCTTAGACCACATAGGTACATACCTCTGTGGCAAAGGGCAGAGCAATTGCCACTAGTCAGTCATCCTTGGCTTCAAGGTTGGAAATGGCAAGAGACAGAGAAGGATTGCAGTGTATCCTTAGGGGTTTCAGTTTATCCCTGTTCTTACCCATGTAGAGAACTTTCCCTAGTGACTGTCGGTCTAGCTGACTACAGCACCTACATCAGAGGGTGAGCAGCAGGCCACTCCACTAACTGCTATAAAGTAGAAGACAGAGTCCTTTTAATAACACCTTTTTCAGACCTCACTCATAGCAGTTTTAGTTCCCTGCTCAAACCTGACTCGTATCCTGGCTGTGGATCTTTGCAGTGCACTAGCTTTGCTGTCTGCTAGTAAGGCTGCCCCAGTCCAAATGCCAAGGGCTCCTTCTGCAGCCAATAAAGTGTGAGAGACAGCTGGCCTTGCCAGTCCTCACATCCTGTGGCGGCAAGAGCCCAGGGCCTTTGTCCCTGTTGGCTTGTCTTTCCTCCAGTGACTCAAACTTGCAATTCCTAATATCAGAACAATGTGGTTGCCATGTTGAGCCTGAGATGAAATGCTTTTTATAAGAGCTAATCAGATTCTACATTAATGAGAGAAATATGAAGCTAATCAACACCACAGAAGGTCTCTAGGCTCAGGCCTATTAAACTTCATAAAAAATTAATGACTGAAAGAGCAGACTCTTTTGTAAGGGGTCTCTTGTGGTTGGATAAGGGCCTGAAGTCCCATTCACCTCTCATTACATGGAATTAGCCTCACTTTCCAACCCAAAATATAATCCATCAAGTGGCATTTTCCACTGAGTATTAGACGGCCAGTGTTTGAAAACACTTGTAAAATATTTATTACTTTTTCTGTTTCCCTTTCCTTCCTTGGTCCCTTCCCCCTCCACTCTCAGCCAATCTCTTCTCATCTCAGTCACTATGGCTTTTCCCACTTTAATTAAAGAGATTTGTACTCTGAAAGCCCTCTGGGGACTGTCTTCAGCGACTGTGGTTTGTGGGCACCTCTGGAGCTGCTTCACAGGAAGCCCTGGGCACTTGACTCTGAGCATATTTACCATCTGCTTACCATGACCAAGAGGTGAGGCAAGAACCGAGACAAACATGGTTGAAAAACAACGCCGGCACTGCCCTTCTGGAATTTTAGTGCACTTTTCTTTGTGCAAATGTTGATTGTAATCCTTTGATAGATTCAGGATAAAACAAACATGAAAACAAACAAACAAAGAACATTTATTTGCACAACTGATGGCCTCCACAGCAATGAAATCCAAACGCCCACCTTTCACTGCCCCAAATGTAACTCACCTTCATCCATCAGGTTGTTGTTTAGATTGGAGAACTCAACTCCATTATTCACCCCGGGGGCTATGCCAGGCGGCACTTGGCTCTGGGATAGCGAAGGAATAACGATGCAGTGGGAAGAGGAGCCAGGGTTCCGTATGAGTTCTAGCCAGAAAACTGAGCATTACAGTAATTTTCTTAAATATTGAAATCTTTTCCATGTTTCAATGGTTTCTGTAGAAATGGTGGTGCCATTGGAGGCTCCCTATTCTAAGGGGTTCTTAGTCCATACCACACCGGGTGTTATCAGGGGGCTGAGGACAGAGGCACAGGAAACAACTTGGGATCCCTCAAGAGAAGAGGGCCTGCCAGGGATTAATGGAATGGGAAAAGTGGAAGCAACTCAACTGCAATCTTGTCACACTTTTGAGCAGGAAAGTCAACCCAGGAACTTCTATTTCCTAAAGCCTCCTCCTCTTTTCCACCTCATTCCTAACTCTCTGACCTCCAGAACAGAGGCACCAGTGCTGCTCAGCACCCCCATCCACATTAAAATCTTGTTTCTTGTTCTGAAGTTTCTAAACATGGACACAGCCCTGGGGATTCTTGTAATACAAGCCATTAACAGATCCCTGCAGCATAAGCCAGAAGAGGTGTGAAAAGGGGGGTCAGGGTACAGTGGCAGAAGCTTTGTCAGGGTGTGTGTTTCCCTGATTGCTGTGTCGGCTCTTATTGCTGATTGTCTGCTGATGTGTGCAGAGGTCAGGAGCAAGGGTAGCTCAGCACACGAGTTCACGCCTGTGGCTCAGGAAGTGCTGGCGTGCACTAAAGTTCAGTGAGTCTCTTGAAGGGGCTCTGGGAATAAACTGAATACAGATGGACTGGAATGACAGTCCCTAATATTATGCTTCACTGTTCTCTTTGCCATGTGTGTAGCTTTCAAACCAAACCTCATTTACGAAGCACAAAAATGTCCTATCTACTCAATGACCATGTCATAAAGCCCATGAAATTGACAGGAGGGACATGAGGCCTCCTTTGAGAAGGTTGACTTAAAACTCATATAACAAAATTGTATAATGTGACTCCCCTCAATAATATAACATTTCCTTCTTTATTTTTTATTTTTTATCAGTCCATGTTTGCAGTGCATAATGTTTACTCTCCTTGGGGAAACTGGTACACGTACATTACACATCTCAGTTTTCTTGTCATCTCCCTTGCCCTCCCTTTGCCTCTCTCCATTTCTTGATCCCCTTCCCATTTTAAGCTGTAATCTACAATAAATGTGAAGTAGTTAAGAATAGAGACGGAGAGCCTCCTAGAAATTGGATCATTATGAAACAACATGTGACAAGAGCAAGGTGAGCTCTTGAATCATTAGAGTTACTGGACATAGACGTGAGTAGGGCATTGGAGAAGAAGGCAACACATTTGATCACGAAAATCGCACAGAGGGCTCTCTACACTAAGACAAAACACATTAACTGATCTATTTATGACCCTCTCCAGCTAAGGGAAGTTTAAATTCTCTTCTGTCCACATTGCCTCACAGGCAAAAGTTTTGAGCTATCTACAGGCTGTGTACACACATGTACGTGTACACAAACAGAGACACTTTGGGACTCAGTCATGTGCACAAATAATGTGAACTCCCTGATCCGGGCAATAGATTTGTTCACTAGTCTCTGGCACAATCCCCAACCTGACTTTCAATGTATTTTCAAGAGGACTGCAGACATATATAAACAGCATGCATAAACTTTATCATTCTTAGGGTGAAATCAGGTTACTTTTAAGTTTCTAACCAAGTTATGATGACTTATCCAAACTGTTGTGGTCACTTGAGATTCCCTCTTATCAAGTATTTTTCAAGAAGCCCCTGGATAGTCATGGCTACTGGACTTGAAAGATCTCAAAGTCCACAGATTGCCCAAGTTCCTGGATGCTTCCAAGGGGCAGAAGGATTCCCTCTTCCTTTAGTACTAGGATTTACCTTGTCCTAAAATGATGATCTACTCTCCCTTTAGGGGAAATTGCAACCATCATTCATACAAATAGGATAATTTTCTTCCTGAAGACAAATTACATTCACTGAGTAACAGTACATTTCTCAAAATCTATGTCACTTGCCCCTATTTCTTATTAAGTATGCATGCCAAATTCAGTCTGTGAACACAGAACTTTAGGCTATTCGTAAAATCTTTTATCTAAGCTTGCATCCTGTAAGCATAATTTTGAAGCTATCACTTGCACAGAATATACAAAATGAGGGCTGGGAGTTTGGCTCAGTGGCTCAAGCGCCTGTGTGGCAGGCGCGACGTTGTGAGCTTGATCCCTGGTGCCCCCCGACAAAAAAAATCTAGGGCTGGGAGTTTGGCTCAGCAACTTAAGTGCCTACCTGACAGGCACGGGGTTGTGAGTCCGTTCCCCAGGGCCACACACACAAAAATAATAACAATAATAAGTTATAGGGCCGGGAGTTTGGCTCAATGGCTTAAGCGACTTCCTGACAGGCGCGAAGTTGTGAGTTCCATCTCCGGTGCCACCAAAAAACAAAACAAAACAAAACAAAACAAAACAAAAATATATATATATACACACACACAAAATGCCCTTCATTGGATTAAGTATTGTGTAACACATATCATGTCAGTATATCTTCACAACTATATGACCAGAATAGTTTGGATTCTTTTCATTAATTAGAATAAAAGTGCTTCAAGGATTAAATGACATAACAAATGTTAGATTTTTAAAAGTACTATACATATAAGACAAACTCAGATACTTTCTCTAGTCAAAGTTAAGCAATTGACCTCAATAACATTTTAAAGTATACAAGTAAGGATCATTTGAAATCTACAAAAAAAAAAAAAAAAAAAAAAAGATGTTCTCTGTCTCTCTCTCTTTTTCCCTCTCTGTCTTTGTCTCTGTCTCTGTCTCTGTCTTTCTGTCTTTCTCTCCACTCCTCTTCCTCCCTTTTCCTTAAAATAACAATAGACATATATCTGAATATATATATAAGACAGTCTATAACACCATGGCAGCTCTTCTCTGAATATAACTAATATTTCAATTCTTATTTTACTGTCTCTCATTGAGTCAAGGTTGGTTCTTTGACTCACTAGAACCAGTGGAATACAGATCAACTACCATGGAGCCAGCCCGATGGGGAAAGACCAGACCGTAAACAAGGAACTGGCATTCATGCACAGCAGTGGGTCAGGAACTCTACCCTTGATCCTAGCCAAAAGACCAAGAAGTGGTAGGATCTAGGATGATAATGTGCGGCCTGTCTCTCTACTATTTTGGTAGAAGATATCTGTTGCATTTACTCAATTCTTTCTAGGTTAGAGGTGGGGTCAGGGTTCAAATAGCTTCTTTCTTTAGTGATTAGAGATCTGCACTCTCACTGACACCTCAACCTGGTTTAGGTGATGAGTTTCTGGACCTCAAGCATGAGACCAAAACAATAATATGAAGGGGCTTTAGAAGTGATAGAGAGAGGGATGGTGAAGGTGTTTTTTATGTGGGAAGAATGTGACTCCTTAGAGGCTGGACATTTCTATCATGACCTCCAGTGAGCTCCAGTGCCAATTCTAAGGGATGATAAGCCCAATCCTGGTATCCTCATTGTTCTTTTCTGCTTTTCAGGGATTTGGGTGAAGTTTTAGCATTAAAGCCTTGTACAATTTAAACAATGAGAAATGTTTTAAAGAAAAAACCGGGAAAGCAGCTGAAACCCCCTCAAATCTTCAGTCATTAACCGCGTTTCCAAACAACCACTAGAGCCTCTGCTAAATTCTCTGTTTTTCCATAGTGATTTCATGCTTGGGACAGTATCAGCCCATGTCCAGAGTTAGCAAATATTCCCACTGAAAACAGTAGGTGATCATCAGCTCACTTTTCTACAGCTTTCCCCTCTGCACAGTGTGCCAATCTGGTTTAAAGGGCTCCTGAATTTCCATGATGCATGTCTGTGTTTTGTGGGGCTAGTCTCTGCAGCCACCTCCACTCCCTCCTCTTTTTCTCCTTCTCTTCTTTTTCTTCTTCCTTCTCTTCCTCCTCTTTCTTCTTTTCCTCAGCTGGAATATTGGTCTACTTAAACTACTCCATCCTGTCACAAGCAGTAGTTTCTTGATCACCAAACGTAAGACAACCAACTCCACATAACTTCTTTGACTTACTCCCTTCTTTGAGTTTAACACTAGCTTCAAAAAGGTTACTGGATGTATTTTCTTGTTTCCTTATGTCTGTTTTTCTTCCCACTGTAAAATGTAGCCCCTGTTTTAGCTAAAAAAAAAATCTTGCCTTATTTAGTAACTCCAGAAAGGTAATCTGGCACATGATAGGATTCTTAATAAATAATACATTGAATAATGAATGCTTGATAGGTTGAATGAGAAGATTTTGGAGGAAAGTGGCACAGATCTTCTCAAATCAACATCTCTCCTTTTCATTGATTTGAACTGTACCTATGACCTCAAATAAAGTTTTAACATTTTACAGATAGAAAGTGCATTTCAAATAATTGGTGTTTCAAGGAATTATAAACTAGGCTAATTGTATCTGACAAAAACACAATTCTCTTTCACTGAATCACCAATTTGTCTAGCAATTTTAAAGCCAGATACTACTGTTTCATGTTCTTTTTTTTAGATTTTCCTTTAGTTATTGTTGTGTGACTTTATTGTCACTAAGGAAAACACTACTATCAAAACAGGCAAATTTATTTGCACCAGGTTCTGACCAGTTTTCACTCAGTTCTATTTTTCTACCAAAGGATTTGCAATGTAAGAGTTGTGAAGCTCATCTGTCTATCCGATTTCTCATTTATGTCCCTGTGCTCACAAAATTCTCTTCTAGCCCTTTTTGGCTTCATTCATCAAAGGTAATACCACCAACTGATCATCAATAATATTATAAGGAGAAGCAGAATCACCCTTATGATGGATGATACAATCTCTGAAAACTGAAGTCACTATTAGTCAGCCTTCTGTCATTTTCCTGGTGACCCAAGAAGCTGCCAGGGCTGGAGGATGGTTGGCACACTTATCGAGTCCTGATAGCCATAACTTTCTTTCTTCATTTGAAGATCAATAATTGGCTTGCAATGCATTGTCCTTTGGTTTCAATTTCACATGGCATTTAGGTTCAATAATTACAATTTACTATGTTGAAAATAGGAGGGTTTCTTGCAGACTTCCGGCTACATGTTTCCTGATTTTAACACAATGACGATAAAACACCAGTAGACAGGATGTTGCAGAGTTTCTGCTGAGAAGTACTTAATCTTTGCATTACCTACCCTGGCTTCTCCTGGAACATTTACTTGGGGAAATTCCATAGATCTAAGTCTGGCTCATTTCATATACCAGTGAGCCAGGACACTGCAGAGCAAATACAGCATTTCATTTGTTACTCTTCTTTAAACATTAATTTCATTAGTTTCTAAACAGTAGAGGCCAAAAAAGTCTTTTTTCCAAATGGACTCATATAGTTTGAATTGAGAAACAATCTCTTCTTTCTGTCAATCTCCATAATCACTCTCAAGGAGTCATCTGCAGGGTTGAACATGGGAAATCAAGGAAGAGGGAGGAGTTGAGAAGATACCAGTTGGAGATGTACACAGTTTCACTTCAGTCTTTGAAGAAGGCTCTGCTTCCAAAAAGTGCTTCTAATTTTCTAACTTTCAGGCCATCTCAGGCCTGAGTTCAGAAATCCTTGGGAAACAGTTTTACTGCCCTTCAAGGTAATTACCTTGACAGAGGTGCCAGGGTGAGTTTTGGCATTAGGAATATAGCATTAGATATAGTTTCCTGTAGTTAGGCCATCTCTCAAATGAAAAACTGTTGGGCTTTGCTGATCAAATATCAGGAATTCAGAAATCATTATGTAATTCACCAGTACATGTCCTACATTTCAACACAGTTGGAATTTTACCAGTGATATTGAAAAGGTCTGTTGATTATCTACCTCATCTTTAAACAGAGCACCACACCATGAGGATGATAATTCATCTATAATATGGGTACCAGTGACCTCAGTGAGGAGCCTGCATCAAAAGCAGCAACACTTACCTCTAACTCCTGGTGTTCTTGAGGGTTATGGAGGAAGGGCTTTGGAAATCCACAGTCTAGCAAACAGGCAGTCCCTAGGGGTTTGGAAGGCCTGGGAAAGACTCAGCAAACTTTAGTGAATTATGATATTTGTTGTAGAAGAATAGCATAATATATTAGTCACTTTCCTGTCACTAAGACAAAATATCTGGCACAGTCAATGTAAAGGCCAAGTTTTTTGGCTCACAATTTCAGAGTATTCAATCTATGATCAACAGTTGGCTCCAGGTTAGGAAATGCCTGGTGGCAGGGTTTGGTGGTAGAAAGCTGTTTGACATACGGTGGCCAGCAAAGAGAAAGAGAGAGAGCAGTAAGGAGCTGGAGACCAAAATACACCTTCCCAGGCCACCCACGCAATGACAACCTCCTCCAACCAGACCCCACCTCCTAACCGCAGTCCAACTATGAGTTCCTCAGTGAATGAATCTTTGTGATTCTGTCAACTTCGGGAAGCCTTGCCTCTGAACACAAGAGAATTTGGGGAAACATTTTAGATCTGAACCATACCATGCAGCAGTTAACTAAGTTTGAAACCCCAGAGGAAAATTATGGGTTACAAGTTGTCTAAGGTAGCTTTGAAATTTCCCAGTTTCTTTTTCTTGTGTACTAAAAAGAGTCTCAAGACACATGATTTATCTAAGAACTTTCTGCTAGTTAGTAACACAGCTGAAATTCATATTTTTTGTATGGCATATTGATTTCTAAATTGTCCTCCAAATGCAATTTTAGTTTAGTCAGTATTTACTAAGAAGCTAATATAGGCCTAGGAAGATAGATGTATGAAGTTTGTGTCACGTTCATTGCAGAAAAGGTATTCATAATATCATTTTTAAGAGAAGACTTAGCATTCAAGAGTAATGAGGCCTGAAAGTTTAAGAACTTTGCCCATATATTATCAGAACAAGGAGGAATGTCAGCGTGAGGATTCAAAGCCACCCTGCTTAGGTTCTGAAGTCTAATCTCATTTCATAGTCATACACTAAGGTGCAAGGGACCAAAATGCAATGAATCTTAGGCAGGGCTGAAATTAAAAGTATAGAATGCAACCAGGGGAAATCCATATTCAGGAAGTTGATTGTTAACCAGGTTAGAGTTTAATGAAGGAGAAAAAAAGTTGGAGGAGCACAAGGATTATCCGCAGATGAACCCTGGCACTGTGTTTTTCTCTAATTATATGCAGGACACTTAAAAGAAATTACATAACTTTTCTGTTACACAGGCAGTATATAAGGTCTATCCTGCAGTGATGCCTTCCTCCCAAACCTTCCTTCCCAGTCTCCCTCGGAGGACACGCTCTGATGTGAGCTGCGTAGGCACGGACTGCAAAAGAGTGGTTGAGCAGGATCAGGTGGTGCCAGGCCCAGGGGGTAAAGGCGACTTTAACGAGACAGATTGTCTCACTTACCTGAGTCCTTATTTGCTCCATCTTTTCACAGACCATATGCCTGAGGCAAGGAATGCCGTCATTTTATCAAAGAATAAGTGGAAATAGATGCTGCAGAGATATTGCAGGTTGGCTTGTCAGAAGATGCCTAACACAGAGTAGAATGCTTGGGTGTATGTGGGCTGTGCATGCACATGTGGGCTCGCACACACACACATTCCTAAGTGCAGACAAACAGTTCAGTTGAGGCATGAAAATAACACTGACTCGGAGTCTGGAAGGAATCAGGTACCCAACCTAAAAGAAATTGAATGCTCCTTGCATTTCCTCTCCATTCAATTTGTGTCTGGTTTCCATGGAAAACTACAATCTGGGCTGTGCAGGTTAATGTTCTCCTTTTAGGTAACACTGTTCATCTGAATTGAGCAAAAAAGTTTCTATTCCATATTATATAAAGCAAAGGCACTGCCATTTGTCTGAATAATGACAGCAACAGCTATAGAATTGTTTCCAGTGAAACTAGGCATTTAGAGACTTCCATACCACAGCAATGAATGCGCATACAAATCATTTGAAAATCTTGTGCATATACACATTCTGATTCCAGAGGTGGCCTGAGACTTGCATTTTTAGCAATGTCCAGGTAATGCTGAAGGATCTGATTTGTGGGCCACACTTGGAATAAAAAGAGAACCTGCCAGGCTCCCTGCAGGCAGACATGTGTTGTGAGATCTGAAGAGAAAGAGGCAGAGCATCCTAGCTGCCAAACCGTTTTTGACATCTGCTAGGCAGCCGGCTAGGAATCCACCAAGTGGCTCAGAAGTGGACTTTTTTCCTAGCCAGTTTGAGGGGTTCATTTGCTCTTGAGGTGTGTGCAAACTGTCTTAACAAAGGGACTCCTGGGAGGATGCCCCCAGCCTCTGGGCTTCTTCCTCAGGTGATACGGATGCAGCTAATGCCAGCTTGTGCTTCATTGCCCATCACTGACAGGGCTGTGAGCTTGTCACTGCCTGGAGTGACAACTGATGGGTCCCTCCACTCAACCTTGCTGTGAACAACCAGATTAAATTTATGTACTTCTTCACCCTATGGAGGGGTGTCCTGACATCTGGGGAAAATTGAGGGTAAAGAGGTCATTGCTGTTATATTTGAGGCCCAAAGCCTGTTCTCAATGCTGTTTGACATTATCCCAGATACATTTTTAAACCTGTAACAGGAGTGAGGAGTTGTAATTGGTTTAAGATACCCAGAGACTTCTGGGCAGGCAGGAGCTAAGCCGTTGTGCCTGTAAATTACCAGCTGCTGAAATATGGAGAATGGAAAATGAAGCTTCCCCACTAGCCAGTGAAACCAACTTCTGCTGTTGAGGAGTACTTGGAACCCCAAATCCAGGGGTCC
>RJWM01035764.1:0-18685 GCA_004363535.1 Dasyprocta punctata
GTCCCTGGAGATGTCCCCAACAGTTGAAGACAGAAAACTCCTTGGTGGATGCTGCCCAGGAAGCATCATCAAACAGCTGTGGGAGCTCTTCACTGGGGGCTCAGCTTTTGACACAACTGATGAGTCTGAGAAGCCACTCTGAGCAATGGGGAACACGTACGAACTGTGTGGCGATGAGATCCAGACACCGAGCGCTCCAGGGGCTTTGAGTTTGTAACTCATGCCACTGTGGAGGAAGTGGTTGCAGCCGTGAATGCAAGGGCCACACATGGTGGATAGAAGAGTTGTGGAAACCAAGAGTGCTGTCTCCAGAGAAGATTCCCAAAGAGCAGGCACCCACCTAACTGTGAAGAAAATCTTTGTTGGTGACATTAAAGAAGATACTAAGGCTGGGAGTTTGGCTCAGTGGCTTAAGCGCCTGTCTGGCAGGTGTGAGGTTATGAGTTCAATTCCCGGTGCCCCCCCCCCAAAAAAAAACACAAAAAACAAAAAAACACTGAAGAGCATTACCTATGAGATTATTTTGAACAATATGGAGAAACTCAAGTGATTGAAATCATGACAGGCGCTGGAAAGAAGAAGGGCTTCACTTTTACAACATTTGATGACCGTGATTCTGCAGATAAGGCTGTCATTTGCAGATACCATCCTGTGAGCAGCCACAAGAGTGAAATGAGGAAAGCCCTATCAAAGCAGGCCATGGATAGTGATTTATCTAGCCAAAAAGGTGGAAGTGGTTCTGGAAAATTTCATGGTGTTCATGGAGGTGGTTTAGTTGGCTCTGACAATTTTGGTCATGGAGGAAACTTCAGCGGTCCAGCTGGCTTTGGTGGCTGTGGGGATGGCTACAGTGGATTTGGTAATGATGGAAGCAATTTTGAGTTGGTGAAAACTACAATGATTTTTGCAGTTACCACAATCAACCTTCACATTATGGATCCACGAAGGGAGGAAACTCTGGAAGTAGAGGATCTGGGCCTTATGGTAATGGAGGCCAATACTTTGCTAAACCACAAAATCAAGGTGGCTGTGGCATTTCCAGCAGCAACGGTAGCTATGGCAGTGGCAGAAGGTTTTAAATGCTGTCAAGAAACAAAGCTCAGCAGGAGAGCAGAGTCAGAGAAATGAGAGGGAAGCTGCTGCTTACAACAGACCCCTCAGCCAGGCACAGTGGTAGCAGGGCCTCGCTGCTGCAAAGAAATGTTTTAGACAACACTCATGTGTATGGACCAAAAACTCAAGGACTGTGACTAATTATATAATGGGTTATTTTAGTTTCTGTTCTGTGGAAAACGTAAAACATTCCAACAAAAGGTTTTAATGTAGACTTTTTTGCACCCACATTGTTGATTGCTAAATGTAGTAGTCTGATCATGATGTTGAATAAATTTTTTTAAAAAAAAGTCAGAGTAGGAACCCTTGTCCTTTCTGCTATGTGAGTGATAGTGATAGCAGCCATCAAGTGGGTCCTGCCCGGACAGGGAAGCTGCCAGGCATGGAACTCAAAATTGGACTTTTGACCTCCAGAACTAAATTTTTGTTGTTTATAAACTATCCTATTTATAGTAGTTTGTTATAGCAACTCAGAAAGATTAATTAGGAGTAGTTTCATGAGATCTATATAAAGGACTCTATATAGTGGAAAAAATAAACTTTTCTTCCAACTATATTTTCAGCACTCACATAGAGCACTTCTGGTTAGCAAAACATGGGAGCATTTCCTCCACCAAGCAAGTCTCCAAATCTGTGGATACAGAGGTTGTGTCTTTTTTTTTTTTTTTTTTTTTTCGGCACCGGGGATTGAACTCACAACCTCGAGCCTGCCAGGGCAGGCGCTTAAGGCACTGAGCCAAACTCCTGGCCCTGAGGTTGTGTCTTTTAATTTAACTGAATTTGAACATTGTGTGAAGTTAGAGTCACAGGTTATGACTGCCTCTGTTTTTGATGCCAATCACAAGTTGAGGCCTCTAGTATCACATTTCCCCCCAAATAAGACTGGGTCTTATATTAATTTTTGCTCCAAAAGACACAACAGCGCTTATTTTCAGGGGATGTCTTTTTTTTTTCATGTACAAGAATCGACATTTATTCATGTACAACAATCTATGTTTATTCATTTATTCATATACCAAAATCTAGACTTATTCAAAGATAGTCAGGTGATCTCCTTCTGGAAGAATGTCAAAGCTCTCCAGATCCCAAATTCTGGCTTGCAACTCCATTTCTTATAGAACAGTTGGCCTCAATCTCTCTTATCCAGCAATAGAGCTCTCCTTTAATGAGCACTTCTTGCCCATGTAGCCTGCTTGTAGTGCACAGGTCACACAACTGTCCATGATTTTACCCCAGGAATTCTTCAACCAAGCTGAGCCATTTTGTGGGCTGGGCTTCACAAAGGTTCCATTAAACTGTTAGTTGAAGACGTATGAGACAGGAGTGGTAAGAAAAAAGATGACAGCTAAGAGTGATGGTCCACACAAAAGCGACAAAAAATTGCAGGCACCAACATTCAGGAAACATTTCTTTATTTCACATGAGTGCATTAAATGCACCTGTTACAACACAAGATATGTTGAATTATGAAGATTCATGTCAGACACAACCACATCTGTTCATTATCATGCACTGGGTCTGTACTCTGATTGGTCGTTTTGATGCAGAATTCAGGACTAGATCAAATGGAGACATGGCACCAGAGGGACTTTAGAAGGCAGCTTTATTATGCTAGCAGGTGGATGGGAATCTCAGTTCCAAATCATCAGCCCTGACTTGAGTTTTCCAATCATTTTTATATGCTTCCAAAAGGAAGTACAAAAGAAAGATAACATATTCTATGGTTTGTTACACATGTATTTATCATTAATTGCTAGACAGAATTCACTCCTACAGAAACAGCAAATTTATGAGGTTACTGTTGTATAACAGAGAAGAAGAATCCATCATCATCTGAGACCAGGCAGAGGTGTCCTTGAAATGATAACTCTCTGGGACTTGAAAGTAAAAGAAACATTTCTTTCTGGCTGAACTACACTTATCTTGCAATTGGCACCTGAGTGTCAAGGCTCGTTAAGTTTGTAGCTTTCTAACCATGGGAACAGGCTGTATCTTCTGGTCTTATCCTTGAACAGTGTTAGAAATATGCTTAGTATTAGAAATATGTCTTAAAATTTTCTCTGCATTAAAATAGCTTCTACATTTTGACAATAAATTCATCTGTTTACATAGGCATTTACTTCTCATCCAAAAGTGCCTGCTTGAGTATTTACCAATACTTAATTGAAAATTATATTATTTATTTTAAGTATTAATGTAAAAATATGTATTTATAATTGTATATTAATATTATTATTTTAAAATTCACTATGTCTGTTGTGTATTGTAACAGACCTACTACATGCATCTGTTGGGCTGACACCCTTAACTGGGGTTTATTTTGGGGGTTGAGCTTACATTAGAGGCATCCTCAAAAATCATACTAGGAGCCGGGTGTGGTGGCGCACGCCTTTAATCCCAGCACTCGGGAGGCTGAGGTAGGCAGAGCGTTGTGAGTTCGAGGCTGGCTTGGGCTACAACGCAAGCGCAAGGCCGGTCTGAACTACATAGTGCAACCCTGCCTCAAAAAAAAAAAAAAAAAAAAAAACCAAGGCCGTGAGTTTGGCTCAATGGTTCAAGTGCCTGTCTGGCAGGTGCAAGGTTGTGAGTTCAATCCCCGGTGCCGCAAAAAAAAAAAAAAACAAAACCATACTATGTCTTATTTTCTGGTTAGGTTTTATTTTGGGGGAAATATAGTATGAAGGTGAAATGTGCTTGTTAGACACTCATGATAGCAAGGGGGTATAGCTCAGAGGCAGAATATTCGACTACAGATCAATAGGTTCTTGGTTCAAAATCAGATGCCCCCTGTCATGCATATTTCTACTTATAGGAATCATCATTCTATTTTATTCTACTTTTCTTTCATTCATTTCAACTTTGACCCTCCTAGGAGCTGGAAGTTACATGGTGAATCCCTTCACAACTGGAGTGGTAGTCAGACCTAGAGACACATCCAGTTTTCTGTGTAGGGCAGACTCTCCCCTCTGACCCACTGTCTCTCCCATGCCAGAGTCCATTATGTACTTGAAGGACAAAAGCCTGGCTTGGTGGCTCTAACATGGGAGACACAGACTCTGCAGTGCTGCCCTGCAAATGCCTGCTGCTTGAGCTCTGGGACAGTGTTTCAATTGTGGCCCCTTCTGTTCTTGCTGAAGAAAGAAAGATGTGAGCTGGGAGCTCTGGGAAGATAATGTGGATAAATTTGGATACAGTTGGCCAGATTGTGGTCTAAACCAGAAAGACAATGAGAAATGGGGTTGGGGACCTGTGCACACTTTCTCTTATTTTCTTGGGTTGATGATCCCACACCAGGGCAGGGCTAGAAAGCTGTGGTGCTGAGGGCAGAAACTGGAGTGGGGTGTCTTAGCTACTTTTCTCATTGCTGATACAAAATACCCAACACCCAAGTCAAAGGAGGAAAGGTTTATTTCAGCTCACAGTTTGTAGAGGTTTTAGTCTACAGCTGACTGGCTCCAAGGCAGGGCAGCATGGCAGAGGGAATTGAAGAAGAGAAACAGTCCATGGCAGAGCAGAAAGGAGGCAGCAAGCAGGCTACAAGATTCTTTGGGTGGTGCTAACCATACCCAGGGTGGGGCTTTTGTCTTCAGTAAATCCATTCAGCCACGCCCAGAACTGTGCTGATTCGAATAGGTGGACTAATTTAGTACCTTAATCCCAGTATCAAACATCTCAGACCCAGTCAGCTCTGAAAAGCTCCACCTATGACTGCATGAGATTTTGGGGGGACATCTAGATACAAGCCATAACATGGGGATACTGGAAGAAGGCTGAAGGTTTGGAAGAGCTACAGTTGGGCTGTGGTCATTCACTTACTAGATAAAGATCGTGTGGTGAGGAGGCACCAGCATTCTGCTCTGCTGAGCTGTGAAGACACTCGTTCTTTGCATAAGTCTGGCAGCAACAGGAAGCCGATAGAAGTGTTTAAAAGAATCGTGATCAAGGATTTGAGAAAATGGAATGAAATCCAGAGGAAATCCGCAAGTGTCTTAGACAGGTGTACAGACACAAGCATCAGCAACCTGGAGTGGGGACTGAGACCCTTTTGGAAGGAAAGAGACCTCTGGGGCTCTGTGATTCTACATGAGGGAAGGCAGCTGGGGAGACTGCACAGACACCACAAAGCACTTAGTTTCCAATGACCTCCTCAGAAATTGCCAGGGAGGAGGGTAGAACAGGAAGAATTGCAGAGGGCAGAGTGGAGCGTTACACAGAAGAATGGGACTGGGCCATTCACAGGCAGCAGAGGCAGGGCCTAATCAAGGAGCATCTCCTGATCCTGAGCACTTCTTATTCTGTCACTGAGTTTTGGGGTGATGTACTCTGTCAGATGTTTGTGAAAAGGCTGGAAAATTCTGACATTGGTATCTAGAAGGGGCTCCACTGTCCCAACAGGAAAAGAGGGACATGGCCATTTTTGCCTCTCACTGGTAGACATTCCTGGCAGCATTTCCCCCAATATCCCCACACTGGAGATGACTCAAACATCTATCCACAGAAGGAGAGCTAAATCCATTATGCCATGGGAAAGGGAAAAGGAGTTAAAAATAACAAATTACTGCCATAGAGGACAAATGTGCAGGAATCTTATTGATGTAATGAGGGATGAAAGAAGCTAAGCTCAGGGATTAACTCCTGTATGATTCCATGCATATGAGGGTGAAGAACAAGCTAGTAATACTTGGTGAGAAAGTTTTATCTATGGAGCAGACCGAGTAATTGGGAAAGAGTTCAAGGAACCTCTGAGGCAGTAGAAATTTTCTGTATCTTCATTTAGGTGGTGGATACATGTGAGTGCATACATGAAAATTCATTTTCACCTGTAGATGAAGAGTTATGCACCTTTCTGTATGTAAGGTACACTTCAATAAAAAATAAGAAGGAACGCATCAATTGTATTTTTTAATTTCTCAAATATCTATTTGATTCATTTAAAAATTATATGTGGTCATTAATGATAGCCTTCTGTCCCTCAACTCAATTTGTATTTCCCTTTTTATGGAAGCTATTCTGATTCATTGTAATAATTTCATCCATGGGGCCTTTACAGGCTGAACCCTAATGTTTACTGTTTCTCCCATGTACTGTAAATGTTAACTGATTTCCTTGTAAGCTTTTTATTTGCTCAGCAAATAGTATGTGCAATTTACTATGCATTAGTCCTGTTTTAAATGTTTTTCCTGGGTTGCATCCTTTAGTTTCCATAGCAACCTGTCAAGTATGCACTTTTATGATCCCCACTACAGATCATACAACTGAGGCACAGGGAGGGACTGACTAGCCCAAGGTCTTCCAGCTGGAGCAGGAGAGGAGACCAGCCTGTCAGCCTTCTGAATCCTTGCTGTTGGCAGCCAGATGGCATAACTTCTCCCAAGCTGGTGGCATTTCCTGGTCTTGGTGCGTTTCAGGATTTGTAAATTCCCTTCTGCCTCTTTCTTGGAGGGGCTCATTCTCCATCACTTTTCATCTACATTCCTAAGAAGAGAAAGTTGGCAGGGTCATCCTTTGTCATAGATTGTAGTTTTGTAGGAAGGCCTCTGAACTGAGAATTGGGCCAGCAAATTTGGCATTGTCAGGACAGAAGGACCCCTCAACTACGTGACAGAAGGACCCCTCAACTACCTGTCTACATGTTCCTGCCAGGAGAGGCACTGAAGAGTGACTCTGAGGACTGTTCTAGGTCCAGGCTGCTGCCTGCAGCAGGTCTGAAGGCAGGTCTGTACCATGTTTCAGGGGTTCTGAGGAGGGGAGCCCATTGCCTGTTATGCTATAGGAGCCTGGGTTTCCTGTTAGACAGGAACGTCAGCTCCAAGAGCTCCCATGCTTAAGTGGCAACTCTTAGGTTACAAGTGGAGTGGGCATGGCTGTAGGCATGAAAGGCATTAATTAAACTGTCTAAAAGCAGGTGGGGGCATAGCTCAGGGGTAGAGCATTTGACTACAGATCAACAGGTCCCCAGTTCAAATCTGGGTGCCCCTTACTCACCATTAATTTTGGCATTTTGAATTGGTATGAAAATTTTGACTTCTTTAGTAGACAGGAAAATTAACATTATTCTTTTTACTTTTTTTTTCAGCACTGGGGATCAAACTCACAACCTCACGCCTGCCAGACAGGCACTTAAGCCACTGAGCCAAACTCCTGGTCCTTAACATTATTTTTTTAACCAGAAACTTGTGAGGGGTTAGTATGGTGGTTACAAGCCCCCATTTTAAATTGGAATCATTCCAGGAGTCTATAAAAGTGTCATTTCCCAGGTACTGACCAAAGACAATTAAATCAGAACACATGGGGCTGAGCCCAGGCCTAGTAAAAGCTCCTGGCTGCTTCTAGGCTGTAGGTGAGACTGAGAATAGGTTGCACCCAGCAATCCTCTCATAGACCTGAGTTCGTGGGTCATTGTTAGCACCTCTTGATCTGTTAAAAGCCACACCTGGCATTGTCAGTCATACCTGGAATTCCACTGTGCCACTGTGTGTATGCTAGGACCTTCTCACAGGAAGCGGCCCCAACTCTGGCTTCTGCCCTTTAGTCTACCAGTGAAGACAACTTCAACCTAGCTAGTTTTGCAATGTCCTTTCCTGGAAGGTCAAGGCAGTTTCAGAAGGGAGCGACAGTGCTAAAGGAAGAGGGTACTCAGAAGTGGAGGGAGAAAAGAGCAAGAGTCCGACACTAGACAGAGACTTCCACAATGATGCCATAAAGGGACTGAGCGGAGGAGGCTGAGGGTGCTGGAGGGAAGATTTCTCACATCCTTGGCTAGGGTTATAGGGAAGGAAGGACAGGGGAAGGTCACAGCCAGGTGGAGTCTGCATTGAGGTCAGTCAGGTCCCCCTAGGTCACCAGATAGATGGAGACAGAAAGTATCCCCGATCACTGGGTGAGGCCACACAACCACAGCTGCTCATGCCCACTGTCTAAAGAGGTAGGAGGGCGTGAGTGTGGCTCAGGGCAAGGTCTGCAAATCAGGCAGTCAGTCAGTGAGTCAGGCTACCACTAGCTGTTCTTCCTGTCCTAGGGGCCATCGGTTGTGTTATGGTTTATACATTATGTCAACTTGAGAAGTCTAGAAGCTTAATTAACTAACTCAACAGCTCTACATCCTGGGGTGTAGAGTACAAGCAGTTACCTGTTCATTGTGTCAATTTGAGAAGGTCAGAAGTTTAAATAAGAGACTCAGCAGTGAGCCAGAGTTCTTTGTAAATATCCTCATCCTGTGCAAAGGAAGGCAAGGAGATTTGTGAATGTTATACCCACTGGGAGGGGGGGGGCGGGTCCTGTGTACAATATAAGGGAAGAGAAGAGGCTTGTTCTCCCTGCTCTTTGGCTCTGGCTGCTTTTGCTGGTGCTGCTTTGAAGTGTTGCCTCAGCGCCATGCCACTCTTCTTTGGAGCCAGCTGATTATGGACTGAAACTTTCAAAAACTGTAAGCTAAATAAACATTTCCTTCCCTAATTTTTGGTGTCAGGTGTTTTGTCCCAGCAGTGAGGGAGAAGTAACCAAGACAGGTTGCAATCACTGCCCTGTGCTGTGACACAGATCTCTGTCACTCCCACTTTAGCACCTTTCCGTGGACAGAATCCTCTGTCCAGGTAACTTCTCATCTCTGACACAGGAGACTTTGTGCCAATGGAGACTAGGAGGGGAAGAAGAGGAGAGGTAATGGAGTCAGGTTATATGTCTCCACTATAACACTTGGTGCAAAGTGTGCCTATATCATAAAGGTGGCCCATGGCTATGGTGTGGTCAGTAGTCAGATGTCTTTTGTTTGCCTCTGATATTAACCACTTATTTTGATAGAGACTACAGAAGGACATAGGTAGAATCAGTATCCCCCAACTATCTGTGAGCCAGAGCCAACCAGGAATCTCCTTAGGGACACACAGCAGCCCTAGTTCACTTTCCCAGAGTGTCTTGGTTTATTTTCTCTCGTTGTTTAGACAAAATACCTGACACCCAAAATGAAGCAAGGAAAGGTTTATTTAGCTTACAGTTTTTGGAGGTTTCAGTCCATATTCAGTCTATTCCAAGGCAAGATGGCATGGCTGAGGGGCAGCCATTCATGGTGGCTGCAAGGAACAAGACAGAAAAGGGTAAAAAGGGAAAAGCACACTCCTTTCTTCCTTTATAGTGTATGCTGGGTCCCTGCCTCTGGGTGGATGTAGCACTCACACCACCAATCCCAGTGCTAGACAATGAAACATCGACAAACGCTAGATTCAGCTCCCCCCATGACTGCATGAGGCTTGGGAGGACACTGAGACATAAACTGTAACACAGAGGGTCTGGCTTAGTTCTCAAGAAACTGAGGAACTTCTTCTTTGGCCCAGATCTCACCCCCATCCTGACCTCCTTCCTGTCCTCCAAAGTATCTGCTAAGCAGCTCCCTCCTGGAGTCTGGCTCCTGGAGGTGAGTGTGAAGGATGTTCTTGTTGCAGACCTCCATGCTTTCAGTGCCACTGCCTTAGCTATGCTCTAGGGACAGGAGGTGCTGATCACCAAAGGAGGTGGCAGCTAGGTCTGCACAGGTGCTCCAGATGGCCTAGGATGAAGGAAGTACTCTTGGAAGGGTACTACAAGTGCTCATCTCAGGATAGTGACAGCCAGGTGTGGTCACTCAGTGTGCTTCTTATACACACTTAGGTGGCATAGCTCCGTGGTAGAACATTTGACTTCAGATCAAGAGGTTCCTGGTTCAGATCCAGGTAACCCCTCCTTTTTCATTGCATACACATGATGTTCTGCTTCCAGCTTTTTTCAGCACAGAAGTTTGATTCTAGGGGAGAGAGGAGAGCCAGGCCAGGTGATCACCAGAGCCTGCCTGACATCCACCACTTTAGAAACCCAGTTTCTTTAATTTTGTCCCTTTGCCAAAGGACTCATCTTTATTGCCTCAGTTCTGGTGAAAGACAGGGTCCTATATCAGCTTAAGGAAGACAAAAGTGACAGGTATGTTCCTCCCCTTAGTGTGTGTGTGTTTATACAGTTGTCACAATTGTGAGGCAGACAAGTCTGACTACAATCTGGAGGCCAAGGAAGGGTTGACATGGTAATTGGAGTCTGGGCACAGGCTGGGGGCAGAATTTCTTATTCCTCAAGTGACCTCGGTCTTTTTCTTACAACCTTACCTGATTGGCTGTGGCCCATTCACCTCATGGAGGACTGTGGGCTTTACTCAAATCCGCTGATTTAGATGTCAGTCTCCTCCAAAACACATCTTCTTGGCAACATGTCCACTTGTGTTTGGCAGACATCTGGGTTAAAGTCATGCTAAGTTGAGATAGAAAATTATCCACCACCATGGGTAATGCCTTGATCTTGGCCCTAAAGCAGACTTTGAGTGCTGTGTAAATTGTACAGAGAGGCAGGGTGGATTGAGAATCATCCCAGAGGTGGAAGAGCTCAGGCAATGACAGTGGGGCCAGGAGCTGTAGCCTGTTCATTGTGCTGACACCATCAGCTAAAGTCCTGGCCCCCTGGCTCTTCTTGGGTCCTGCCCACCTATGAACCCAGGTCTAAGGGCTTCCCTGGTGTGCCATGAACTACTTGCCCTCCTCTCAAGAGTGATCTCATGTGTTTCTACCAGGATTTCTAGGATCCTGGGGTATGGGTATGGGGAAGGTTAGGGGAAGGTCACAGCCAGGTGGAATCTGGGTGTGGTGTGGAGGATCACCAGGACGGTTCTTAAAAGAAGGGCATTTGTCTCCATTTTGGCTAAACCTGGCCCTATTTTCAGTTACTGATATGTACAGAGCTGACTAGGATATTTCTTTATCCCCTCAATTGGCTTTAAGGAATGCAAATGGGTCTAGCCCGAGGTGCTGATGTGCAGTTTTTAAAGCAATGGGCAGGTCAGTGAAGCTCTGCCCATAGCTCCTAAGTAGTATGCGTGAGCTAGGCCAAGTGACACTGCGCTGTTGGCTGGGATTGAAGAGAAAGAGGCCACAATATCTCAGGACATGAGGATTATACATCAAAGCTGAAACACTGACCCCTAAACACGAGATACTTACTCAATCTGCGATCTGCAGATTACTTTTTTGCAACTCTCTCTCTCTCTATGTATTGCAGAGGTGCTATCAGACCGCCTACCTAGCCCAGCTCACAGCATTCAAGTACTTCCCCTGCCTTTCTCTCAATCACTCATCCCTGAGCCACTCCCCTCTTCATGAATTAATATAACCCAGGTTTGGCCCTGGATAGAGGCCTTTATTCCAGTTAATCATTGTACTAACTGGATTTAGGACCCCCTTGGCTCCTCACAACTACAAATTTGCCTTAGTGTCTTTATTCTTGCCGTGGATTGCACTGGAAGTAGTAGTTTGGAATTCCATTGACTTTTCCATGGGATTACAAATATAAATTTCACTGGACTGTGACAAGGTCCAGGAAGGACTTTCTATATGTAGGAGTTCATTTGGGTCCCCCTAGGTCATCTGAGGATGCCCAAGGACTACCATTTTTCATTTCAGGGACATCCCTAGCTTTCCCAGCCTCTAAGCCAAAAATGCTTTGGAATGGAAGGACACATCGTCCCACCCTACTGTCTGAGAACCACAGCGAGAGACAGATCTCAGCTGATTCTAGTACCAGTTGCTGGGAGCTGCTGACAAACACCCACATACTTTCAACAGGCTAATTTACATTTACCAACTCTATAGTATATATGTGGATATGGTCTCTTGATGTATTTTATATTGGAAGGAGAATATAAGCTTAAATAAGTCTAAATTTGTCATGATGAGTATACTCCATTAAAATGCTATTTAAAATATCTTAGTTGGAGAAGCTAAGATACCTGTCTGTTCAGTTGGCTGAGTCAAGCCTGGATTCACTGGTGGCCACTTCTAAATAACTTGAGATACCAGGGATTTCTTGGTGTAGCATAGAAAGAATCCATTGACCTGAGGGGATTGGAAAGCTAGGAGAAGTTTTATCAAGTGTGACTTCATCCACCCCCAGTCAAAAACTGTCACAGCTTTCAGTTCCTACATTTACAGCAGCTCAAAGAATACCATAAATTAGCCCAATACTCTTAATCCTAGTCTGCTGCAAAATCTCAGGACATGGGCTCTGCCATAGTAAAGTCCACACGGCCTCTAGTTTAATTGCCAGTGAGGTCTTTGTTCTTAGTGCAGACTTCCAGAGCCTGGCCTTCACTACTGCATTTCTACTGGTATTTTGGGTCCTCTTTGCTCTGATCAGAATCACCTATCAGGCTCTGCTTATAGCACCCTAAGACTTCTCCCATCCACTTCTCTAAACTTTTCCAAACACAACCCTCAAGCCAGTTCTAAAGGCTTCTAAAGCACATGGTCATGTATAGTCACAGCAATGGCCCCACTTAGGGTCCCAGTAGTCTGCACTAGTCAGTTTCCCATCACTGGGACAAAATGTCTGACACTTGCAACTTAAAAAAGCAAGATTTATTTTGACTCGCAGTTTTGGGGAATTCAGTGCATAGTTGGCTGATTGATGGTCTATCTGAACTAAGCCTCTGAGGAATGAAGACCTATTTCTATGGCCTCAACAAGATGAAAGGGTCTGGTATCTACAAAGTTCCATGTTTGTCAAGCGAAAGAATGATGGAGTGAACAGTGAGCACCGTTTTGGTGGCCTTAATGTATGGAAGGGGATCACCCTAGGCTGTGTGTGAGGCTCATCAAAGTCCTAGGGCCAGCAAGTCTTGTCTGATCACTGTGTAGATTTGATTGAAACACTGGAGCCATGTGTATTTTAAAGGTGTCTCACCACAGTCCAAGAGATAAGGGGCTGGGTAGGTGTAGTTAAGGCTGGGGAGGGAAAAAGGAGAGGGCAGACTTCAGTGAGAAAGCTTGCCAGCTTTGGGAACATGCAGAGAGCACTGGATTATAAATATGTAGCAAGCCTGGGTATGATGCTTTGAATGGAAAGGTACGAATGAGAGGCTCTTTCTAAGTGAGGGTATAGCTCAGGGATAGAACACCAACTACAGATCAAGAGGTCCCCTGGTTCAAATCCAGATGCCCACTACTTCGTCACATTTTTAATCACTGCAGTGCACCTTGTGCTGTATGCTCCTCTCAGACCAGAACCCAAGATAGATCTTCAAAGTTCAGCATCAGTGGTTGTCTTGGTTACTTTTCATTCATTGCTGAGACAAAACATCTGATACCCAAAATTAGGGAAGGAAAGGTTTATTTATCTTACAGTTTCTGGAGGTTTCAGTCCATAATCAGCTGGCTCCAAGGCAGGGTGGCATGGCACTGGGGCAACACTTCAAGGCAGCAGCCAGAGTAAAAAGGGGCAAGAGCAAGCCTCTTCTCCCTTATAATATACACAGGCCATCCCTTCCCTCCAGGGTGGGCGTAGCTTCACAAATATCCTTGCCTTCCTCTGCACAGGATGAGGATATTTACAAAGTAAGAACCCTGGCTACCTGCTGAGTCTCTCAGTTAAACTTCTGACCTTTTCAAATTGACACAATAAACAGGTAACTGCTTGTGCTCTATGCCCCAGGATGTAGAGCTGCTGAGTTACTTACCAGACTTCTCAAGTTGACACAATGTATAAACCATAACAATGGTTCTCCTTGACTTACAGCCACCTTAGAATTTGCAGTATATGGATTCTTGCTTCCTAGAGTCCTTCAGGTTTAGCTCAGCTCCAGAAATTTTCAGTGTTGTTCAAAATCTACCCCAACAGATACCTGTGGTCCCCAGAGAGAAGGTGCTCTAGCCTCCTCCCTGTGTGCTAGGCAGCTCTCTTCTCAGGTAAGGCACAGGATGTGGCTGACAGAACAGGAGCCCTGTGTTCCCTCACAATGGGCTGGCAGCTCAAATTTCTGGTCCAGCATGTCAGGTTGCAGGTTCAGAGCCCTGGATCTTGGCTCTGTGTCCCCAGATCTAGAGCTCCCACCCAGGGCTGCTGCAAACTCACAGACATAGGCTCATGCCCCAGACCTGGTCTAGGGAGAATAGGATTCTGGGAGGCCACTGGGACTAAATGCCAGGGGTGTGAGATGGTGAAAGAAGCTTCCTGGGGCTTCCTAGAGCAGTAGTCCCCAGCCCAGGGGCCATGGATCAGTACCAGCCTGCGTACTGTTAGGAGCTGGGCCACATAGCAGGAAGTGAGCAGTAGGCCAAGTGAGTGAGGCGTCATCTGTGTTTACAGCTGTTCCCCATTGCTAGCAATACTGCCTGAATTCCATTTCCTGTCAGATTTGCTGTGGCAATGGATTCTCACAGGGCTGTGAGCCCTACAGTAAACTTCACATGTGAGGGATATAGGTCGCATGCTTCTGAATCATCCCTGAACTACCTGCCCCCCACACCCCTGCCAGCCAGGGAAATATTGTCTTCCACAAAATCAGCCCCTGGTACTAAAAGTTTGGGGACTTTTGTCCCAGAGGACAACCCTACCCTCCTGACCTCTTTTCTGTCAGCTCTAGGGAGGGAAGAAACCTGGAGTGACATTCCAAAATCAGTGACTTTGACTAAGAGCTGGTATGGGACAAACAAGCTTCCTAATTGATAACATTGAGAGGCCAGAGGTTCCGCAGTAAAGGGTCCTCCAGTGACCCGTAGCAGTGCATTTCACTATTGCCTAACCATGATCTTACAGTCCTCTACTTGTGCCCAGGACCTCTGCTGTCCTGCAGTCCATAGCCAGGACATCAGGGAAGACAGGCCAGGGATGTTTGCATGGAAGAGCTCTGGAGGAACTGGAAGCTGGCGTCCCATCAGGCTGCCCGTCATACTGCAGGAAGCACAGGGGACTGCTTGCCTGAAAACAAAGGCCTGCAGGCCCCACTCTGTGTTCTGATTCTCTGTCCTTGGGAACAGAATCAAAGGACTTTTTTTAACAAGCTCTTCAGATGTAAGCCTCCAGTTTAGTTTGCTGCCCCACGGTATAGGCTTGAAAAGAGATTGTAATTATGTGACATGTCCAAGCACACACACCTGATTAATCACAGGGTTGGGACTAAATTCCACAGGGTTAGTTCTGAGTTCTTTCCACCAACCCAACCCCGAGCCACCACACCATCTGCATGCCCGCACCCCAGTAGGCCCCATCAGCCTGACCTTGCCAAGAAATGACTAGAAAGACTCCCACCTTAGTTTGCACCAAACTAGGCCCCACAGAAACAGATAGACAGATCTTGAGATCATCACACTTGGCCACTGAGCACAGAAGGAGCAGGTCTTTTGGCACTTGATCTGGGGCTGAGCATTCTCCTTGGTTCTGGCCAGGACCCCACAATGAAGAATGTGTACCTGGCCACTGGCAGACTTGTCTATTGTGATGGGTGCCACTCAAAGTCCCATACAAAAAACTGAGGCACCTGATGGATGCCAGAATTGCAGCCACCCAGAGGAGCCATGTAAGATGGTGGCATGATATTGTTCTTCAAAAAATCTCATGTCAGTACCTCTTGGCCTATTGCTGAACACATTATAGATTCTTAAAAACAATGCCTTTGACTGGAAATATATAGAAATTTCAGAAAACACAAATAAGCATCAAGAAGAAAGTAAAAAATTACCTATAATCTCACCAGTAAAACAACCACTACTAACAGTTTGGTTTCTTTTCTCTTGCACTTCAAAATACACAGCCCTAGGCAGGGACACCGGTCTGAGTCTCCTGTCAGCTCCCACTCTATCCTGGACAGCATCACCCTGTAGCAGAACTCCCTGCCCTGCTCTATAAAGGTAAGAATTTTGGATTTAATACTGTTCATGTCTCTGAATTGGTTTTTCTTTTATTTTTTTGACTGCAATTCTTTAAAAAAAATGTGGTGAGGACTTTCATATAGAACTGGTAGGATGCTTTCTAATCAATGTGACTTTTTTTTTTTTTTTTTTTTTTTTTGGCACCGGGGATTGAACTCACAACCTCACACCTGCCTGACAGGCTCATAAGCCGTTGAGCCGAACTCCTGGCCCAATGTGACTTTTCTGGAAGGCCACTTGCAGTCAAAAACAGTTAAAATGTGCATCTGCCTTACCTCATTTGAGTGTGCAAAGCTTTGCGTACATGAATGTGCCTTACCTCATTTGAGTGTGCAAAGCTTTGTGTACATGAATGTGTCCATGCTGTTTATGAAAATAAAAGCACAGACCCCTTCTGTGTAGAGGCTCAAGCTCCATGAGGCTGAGCCATTTGCACCAACAGTGTCCCAACCAGCTACTGAGGCAACCACTTTACCAGGCATATGCTAATTAAAGGCAACTTCTAGTCTCTTCCACTCACTGAGGACCCTCCATCCTCCATTCTAATTAGAGGACACATTTTAACAATAGTATCTTTTACTAGTCCACAAAGTGAGGATTTTCTGGCATCTCAGCTTCATCAATCTTTCAAAAATTTCATTTCTAGTTTTAATCAACAAGTTGAGTATTAATCCCTAGCTTCTCCAGTGTCGTAGTTACTTTTCTTGATGCTAAGACAAAATACGCAACACCCAAGGCTAAAGGGGAAACCCTTTAACCCTCACAGTTTGTAGAGGTTTCAGTCCATAATTGGCTGGCCCCAAGGCAGGGTGGCACATGGCAGAGACAACAGTTTATGGTGGTAGAAGACACCAAAAGCAACAAGGGGGCTTAACAGTGTCTTTTTGCCCGTTATATTTTATCCAGACTGCTGGGATTAGGACAGTGCCAAATCAATCAGTGGACTGATTAATAATCACACACCCTTAATCCCAGCACCACACACTCTAGATTCAGACATGCGTGAAAACACCTGTGGTCACATGAAGCTTTGGGGAAACATCTAGAAATGAAGCATAACACACCCAGGGATGGTCCTGTGACTCCCAAATCCTTCTTGATGGTGGTGTGTAAACAGGGCCAGATGAAGGATGGAGTCTTCAGGGATATTCTGACACTCCCCCAAATACTGAGCCTCCACAAGTTTCACTGGAGCATAGTGGCAACACTATGTGGACATTACCTTCTAGCCAGTACAGAGTTTCCAGGTAAATGGCCAAAGGACCCTTTATAGGAACCTAGCAGGAAGATCCACATTTCATGACTAGATACTTTGCTCAGCTCAAGGAGTCACATCTCTTGATAACTTGGTACTAGCAGGGGTTACCAGGCAGCGTGTGGGACACTCTGCCTTTGTATTGCAAACCCCCAGTGAGGCTGGTCAGCTTTAGACATAAGGGGTTGGCTTGGCTATCCAGGAAGATTTGGTAGAGCTGGTGGATTTGTACAGTTTGAGTTTTCTAGATGCTTTCATAAACCCCATTATAACATCTGAAGTTCCACTCTCTTAGTGAATGTTTTCTGCATGGAGACTGGAAAAACTGGGGTTATGAAAACCTGACAGCAAGATCAGACATTTCTCTCAATTTCAGCTGTATCACATTTCCAGTAACAGAGGATCAGAGGTGCTCATGGTACAGTCACAGTGGGTCCTGTGTTTTGGGCTGAATGAGGATCAGACAATACAGTGTGACATTTCAGCTTATTTTATTTTCTTTAAATTTTCCATTGGATCACCCATCTGACTGATAGTACTATATGGGAATTGCACATTAGTCCTTAGGGGAATTCAGTCAAATGGCTCTACATTTGTATCCCCACAAAACCTCAACTTTCACTATCTTCAAACCCAGTAAAGTCAGATTACCAAGCGATCATCCTTTCACATCACTGAGGATGTTCAACCTTCTCCCTCATCTTGTATAAGCCAAGGTACTTCAATTAAACGACATCCCATTTGTGGCCAGCAGAAACACAGAAAGGCTTTGCAGCATTAAAAATAATGAAAGAAACTGGACTCAATATCCTGCAATGAGTTCTTCTACATCTACGGTGATTGCAAACCCACCCAAAATCTCTGTGTAAATCACAAAAAACTCACAGTTGTGCTAGGAGCGGGTAGTTGAACAATGTTAAGGTATTTCTAATTGTGCTTCAAAAACTTTAAGTGACAACATGGTGAGAATATGAGCCAAGATAAATGGCAAACTGGCAGGGGACGTACAGCAAGAAAATCAGTTTTGGTGACGGACATCAAATTGAATATCTCTAACCAAAGTCCGCAGCTTTCAATGATGTGAATGGGACTAAGATACGAGGTAATGCTCACTTACCTGACCAAAGGAAAAAAACAGCCATAAAAAAAAAATGAACCTTGAGAATTCAGTAAATGAGTGATAAAACACATGGTGTAAAATTGGGTAAAACGCTATGGAGAACACAGATTTAAGTTGGGAACTCTAAAGCTGCAGGTAAATGTTCTGAACCAGAATTCTGCAACAATTACAACAGATACAAGTAATAAGCTCTTTAAAAGAGCACAACCAGATCTAACTTTCAAAATCCTGACACTTGAACTTGTAGAACACAATAAAAATCAGGGGTTAAGCAAACATATGGGACGCAGGAGCCCATGGGAAGCAGAGGTCAAGGTCCCCGAGAAGGGACCCCCTTCCGCCAAGCACTCTGGCGGAGCTGTGGAAGGACGCTGGGGCGGCGAGGCCCCAGACCCCTGTGACCGGCCCGGGATGATCGGGGCGCGGACCGTTTGCTTGTCTCTCTCCCAAAACACTCAGCGCTACCCGTTAGCTCGGGAAGAC
>RJWM01035765.1:0-18650 GCA_004363535.1 Dasyprocta punctata
GAGGTAGGCGGAGCGTTGTGAGTTCGAGGCCGGCTTGGGCTACAACGCGGCACAAGGCCGACCTGAGCTACATAGTGTGACCCTGCCTCAAAAAAACCAGGGCCGGGAGTTTGGCTCAGTGGCTTAAGCGCCTGCCCTGGCAGGCGCAAGGCTGTGAGTTCAATCCCCGGTGCCGCAAAAAAAAAAAAAAAAAAAAAAAAAAAAAAGAAAGAAACACATAGGGCCATGCACTTGGGCAGAACAAAATTGGCTGAAATGTTCCGCGACCATTACTTTATCCTTAGGCTAACTCAATTAGCCAAGGAGACGAACCACAGATGCCCACAGTGTATTTTGGTAAACCCCAACTGAATCCCATTGGATAAATGAACCCGCCAGTGGAGACACTTCCTGAGAGGCCACTGAGAAATTGACTTTACTAAAATGAGACTGGAAAAAAAATACATAAATATCTCTTAGTGTTCATAGACACCTTTACTAGATTGATTGACTAAAGCTTTTGCCACATGGACTGAGTCTGCTGTTGTAATTACAAAGAAGCTCCTATATGAGATGGTTCGTTGATGTGGCCTGCCCATAACCATGGGGTCTGACAGTGGTCCAACTTTTATAGCCCACATTACCCAAAATTTGGCTAAGGCTTTAAAAATCAATTAAAAATTACATTGTGCCTACTGGTTTCAAAGCTCGGGCCAAATAAAAAGGATAAACCAAACAATTAAAAAACATTTCCAAAATGTCTTTAGAGACTGGCAAAAACTGGGTGAGTCTCCTCCCTTTTACCCTTTTGCACATTCGCTGTACTCCCTATATATAAGGTATTATTCCCTTCGAGGCCATGTATGGCTCGCCTCCCCCACTGGTCCCTAAGATACATGATAAAAAGCTGGCTATATTACCTAATAAAAAACTTGTTAGATCCCTACAGGCTCTCCAACCGTCCCTTCAGGCAATACACCGCCTGTCTTGGTTACTTTTCGCTCGTTGCCGAGACAAAATACCTGACACCCAAAATTAGGGAAGGAAAGGTTTATTCTTACAGTTTCTCGGGAGTTTCAGTCCATAAAGTGGGCTCCAAGGCAGCATGGGATGACGGGGCTACAGATCATGGCGGCTGCAAGCTGCAAGCTGCAAGCTGCAATCCGCGCTGGCGAGAGAGCGGAAGCCGGGAAGCAAGCAAGAGGAAGACCCGCCTTCCCCTATACTGTATCTCAGCTCCACCCCTGGGCGGGTGTAGCAGTCACTTCATTAATCCTGGTGCTAGTCAACAAACTGATCACAAGCATCAGACTCAGCCCCATCAAAAGTATGAGGACTTGGGGGTACATAGCATATCCTATACACCGCCCCTTCCAAAGTCACCAGGCAGCCCCTGAGAGACTTGATGATCCTCTAGTGGCCCTACCTGGATCTCAAATTTAAATAAAAAAGAGAGACTCCATTTCTTTTGGTACAAATTGAGATAGACCCTTCACTGTGGTGCTGAGTACCCCCATGGCAGTAAAGGCTGCTAAAAAAGTCACTAGATTCATCACTCCCACATCAAGTTGGCTAAGGACATCCCCAAAACAATATGGACACTTCAGACAACTTCAGTCTGCTGAAGGTCAAATAATTATAAATGGGTCATATTCCCCTGGGTTACATCTGGAAGCCCTGTCTGGGGCTTGGTTTGCTTGTGCTGATGGCATTACTCCCTGTTTGTTTTATCATCATGCTATATCTGGACCCCTGAACTATATATACTGAGTCATATTTTTTCCCCAAGTATACTACTACTTGGGTAAAAAAAAACTACATATACTGAGCCATATTTTTCCCCAAATATACTAATACTTGGGTATAAAAAAAAAAAAAGACTACACATAAAACTGGCTAGCTCAATAAGATCCAAAAAAGCCCCCATCCTTACACCAGCACTTTTAAAAGTCAGGCTAGCAGGTTCCACAGCACTAGGGGTATCTGCCCTTATTCTAACAGACAAGAGTTATAAAGACCCTAGTCAACAGATAGATCAAGACCTGGCAAACTTGAAAAGGTCGGTTGACAAGAATCCCTAGGATCACTAGCAGAGATGGTATTACAAAATAAAAGAGGTTTGAATTTACTCTTCCTTAAACAAAAAGGATTATGTTTAGTCTTGGGGAAAGCTTGCTGTTTTTAAAACAGGGGCAAAGCTGGTATGAGGACATATTCATCATGTCCCCCTGGCTAACTACTTTGCTGTCAGCCTTAGCTGGACCTCTAATGTTATTGCTCCTGGCCATTACAATACTCTTGTGTGTTAAGCGAATCCAATCTGTAAAGACGTTGGTCCTCAGAGCTCAATACATTCCCCTACAAGATGAAGATAGCAAAGACAAAAAAAACACAATGATTTGATTCCCCCAGAAAACCAGTGGGGAATGTGATGGTTCACATAGGAAAATTCCATAAAGCTAACCTCCAGATCACCTCAGGGTGAGAAAAGTGATTAAGAGAAAGTACATTGAGATCAGTTTGCCCCCTGAAAAAACATATGTATGTTAAAAACAATGTATTCACTAAACCAAGTTCTTTATATTGTTCACAGTTCTAGATTTAGCCAAGAGTAACAGGTGACTGTACTAAACAAGATGTGGTTTCTTGCTTTAAATTCTGCCTGCTGTAAGGGGTCTGTGCGTTTTCTGACATCTTCCTATGTGTGAAGCTGGCAGTTCACCGCCAGGCTCAGCTGATAATGGCTCCTCTAAATTCACAGTTGGTTGCTTTGTTTCCTATGCTGGTTTTAAACCCATAACAGTTCAGATTCATAACTTCTGTTATTCTTAGATAGATTTATAAATGAATAAAAATTATGCAATAAATCAATGTAATGGAAATGAAGTATGTAAGGTGTACTTCGCGATATGAATAACAGGAAGAGGGAGAATGCAACTCTATAGGAACAGAGATTTTCTTCGTATAATATTGAATCATCTTTTTCATTACACAGTTGCACAAGCCGAGGGGCTTCCCAGGCTTTCCAGCTCCCTGGACTCTGAGAAATGAATTCCTATTCCTTAGGAGTTATCTACTTTAAGGTGCTTTATCACAGTGCCCCAAACTGAGGAACACATCGTGAGTGGTTCTTTAGAATATTTGTCAAATTCATGAATGTAGTGAATTTGGCTTGGTTTCTCCTAACGTGAGGACAAAATGCAAGAAAATAGGATGTGCTTAGAGAATTGAGTTACCATTTTAAGATCTGAACAAATAACCCAAAGTTTCCACATCTCTCCTAAAAGACACTCTTATCCTCTGCACTTTGAAGATGCAACGGAAAATACAGAGTGCGTTGAAATTTGGAAACGAGCACTATAGTAAAAGATGTATTTCCACTAATACCCCACAAACTGCTGTCTCCGCCCTCCAATACATTTATCTCACCCCTTTTGCCAACTGCTTAAGTCTTTATGTAAGTTCTCTTTAGTGAAAATCTTTTTTCTGGCTTCCTGCACATACTGCATGGATCGAAATATTTATGACAATTTCTGTTGAATGAAAACGGTGTCCTCATTCTCCTTATTCACCAGATCTGTCACTTTGTGACTTCTGACTTGTCCCATAGTCAACATGACCAAGCCCATACCACGTATAGATGAAGGAAAATAAAACTTCCTGAGAAAGAAAAGCCTGAGTCAGGCGGTTTCCCTGGTGAATTTACCCACAGGAGTGTCCCACAGTCACATAAGACTGGGGCCCAGAAGAAACCACTAAGGGTTTTCATCACACTTCTGCTGTGACCACTGTCATAAACTTCTGCACACTCAGAAGTTGCATCAACTCACACTGATTCTTTGTATGAACTGGAAGTGCGTAATAATCTCAGGGAGCTGAGACCCCTGCTGTGTCAGGGCCATGGCCCCATCCTCCCCTCCAGAGGACTCCCTTTGCTGCCGCTCCCACCCACCAGAGGCCGCCGCCTTCCACAGCTGTGGTCTCATGGCTCAGCCTCCACCTGTCCCTTTGCCAGCTCCCTGTTGCCTGTGGCTAAACATTCCTGATCCTGTGTCACAGGGACATTCGGGACTTCTATGCGGGCACACATGGTCACCCCGAGGGGCTCTCGATCCTCAGCTCCTGCAGTTGCTGACATCTGCATGGGGCTTTGGGGCCGCACCGTGTGAGTCATATTGAAATGTTTCAGAATCAGGACTTTGGTTGCTTGAGGGCCATCATGAATCACGACAGGGACACATGGGAACATTCTGTCTTTCAAAATTCTATGAATCAAAAATTTTCTAAATTCAGTACCTAGCGTTGTAACTATTAGAAATGATTCCAAGTGAACGGTCACCATAGGCACAAAAGTGAATGAAAACGAATTGTTCAAGGACACACGTAGCTGTACTTAGGTTTTGTAGACTACTGAGATCTCAGAAGATCAAAATGCAAGATAGAAAGTTTGTAATTTTACTAGCTCATTGAATGTAGTCTGTTTTCCACTGACAGATATTATATGCACTTTCTACACAGACCTTTAAAATCATTTCAATCAAGCGTGTACTTTGTGTGTTTGTGGAAATTGCTCAAATGAAACCAGGTATGGAGCTGCTAATTTGTTTCATACCTAATGTATCTTTACAAATTATCAAATAGTACTTACATGATGTCATTTATCACTTAATGAGTTAGCCATTTTAAGTAATAATAAAGAGAGGTTTGAAATGATCTTTATGACAATGGGATTTCGAGGAAATCACTTTGTCTATAAGGGAGGACTGTGAGAATGGAGGAAAAATCTTTCAGTAAATCACAAAATGAACACTGTCTCTTCAAATGTGCTGAATGTTGATTTAGAAGGTTCTTATTGTGCGTAATGCACTGTCACCACGAATGAGTCAAAGGCTCAACAAATTGACACAATTAATCAAAATGCAAGTATATTTTCATGCATTTAAATATTTCCGAGGAATCTGAGATGCAATAGATCTGTTCTCAGCCACGGGCCACCAAGCTATGAGAAAACTGATAAAGTCACTGCTCTCCTCGAGTTCGCATTCTCTGTGGAGAAGGTAAATAAGCAGCACATGGACACGGATGGTAGCGGAGGGTTGAAACCAGCTGCAGAGAATGACTCGGGAGGAGGGGACAGTGCACCTGATGAACGGAGACTGAGCAGTGATGAAGCTGGACAGGGAAGGACTCCAGGACAGGGTGCCATCGAGTCAGAGCCCTGAATGGAGAGAGATCATCCAGTCTGGGAGCAGCAAGCACAAAGGGCCTGTGGCATGAGCTTGTTCGTAATTGTTATAAAGATATGGTAAGAAAATCACTACAAAAGAAAATGGGCAAAGACAGCAGAGTGCAAGAAAGATTATAACTAAACTAAAGGAGAAATGAATGACAAATATTACAATTTAAAGGACACACTGAAAGAAAAATGTACAATATTATTGGGTTGGACTTTAATTTTTAAACTAATTGTATACAATACATGGATATACTAAAGACACAACTATATTTTCTGCATTTTCTTATTGTATTTTGATCTTTGGAAAATTGAAATGTGAACATGTTGCATGTATAAAATGAGGTAGTCAAAAATAAATATTAACTCATCTCAGATGCAAGATTTATGCATTTCTCATTGAATTCCAAGAAGACCTTTCTTTTATTTAAATACATAATGTGTTTTCCCAAATATCACCAAAAAATTAAAGAAATCTTAGCCAAAATTGTGCATTACAGTTTTTAAACAATACTGTTATTTGTGCTTCTCAAGTGAATCAGAATCAGCAGATCAGTTATAGGCATGGAAGAGCACATTTATTAAGAGCATCGGGGGATGTGACAGGGAGGTGGTAATGTCCCCTGATGTTCTGTCAGCGATGCTAAGGACAAGGCTGGCTGGGAGCTCAGTGAGTCTGAGACAAAAGCCTGGTGTAAGAAACAGAAGGACCAAGAGAGGCACAGATAATTAAGTGTTGTCTAATAGTGTCTGAAGGGGAATGTTCTAAAGGAGAGACAGACAGAGAGAGAAAGAGGGAGAGAGAGAGAGGGAGAGAGAGAGAGAGAGAGAGAGGGAGAGAGAGACATACAGTGAGAGAGAGAGAGAGAGAGAGACAGACAGACAGACAGACAGACAGATTGGTACCACAATGAAAAAGACAGATCTTGTTCGCTTATCCACTGCTTTAAATGCCAGGCTCCTTGCAAATACTCACAGTCACACCAAAAACAGTTAAAAATTATTTTCTAGCTACCTGACTATCTCATTATTTAGCAAATAAACACACCACAAGTACCACCTTACATTCAAGACTAGTGAAACTTACCACATCTGTTTCTACTTGTCGTCATGAGACTCACACAGACATTTCTTCTATTTATGGGCAACTTTGAGCCTGTTGTACATATATTTGCTATGATACAGGTATAAAAAAGAACACCTGCGGAATGCATGCCTGCATCAATATCCTTAAATATAGTTTAGACAGCAGACATTGGGATATTTTAGGCATTCTCATTCTGTAATTCTGGACACAGTAGCTTTTTCATGTCAAAAGATTTTTGCACAAGTGAAAGAAATACTTCAACAATTTGATTTCAACATGGGCCTCAAAATATAACAGCATCATTCATGGAGAACTGAAAGGAAGAAACTCAGAAGTGATTCATCTCACAAAGTCACAATCCAAATCCTACACCTTATCAGACCTCCAACTAATGAGTGCATTCTTGACTTTTAAGAAGGCGCTATTGACCTCCTTGTTCCTCAGGCTGTAGACCATGGGGTTCAGCATGGGGATGACCATGGTGTAGAACACAGAGGCGATTTTATCAGTGTCCATGGAGTGGCTGGAGCTGGGCTGCAGGTACATGAACATTGTAGTCCCGTAGAAGATGGAGACGGCAGTGAAGTGGGAGGCACAGGTGGACAGAGCCTTGCGATGTCCTGCAGCTGAGCGCATCCTTAGGATGGTGACAAAAATGAAGATGTAGGAAGTTGAAATAAATACAACAGCAAAAAAGATATGGAAGCTCACAACATAAACAACCACAAGCTCATTAGCCTGTTTGTCAGAGCAGGACAGAGTCATGACTGGTGGAATATCACAGAAAAAGTGATGGATCATATTGCAGTTACAAAAGGAAAGACTCAAAGTTTCCCCAGTGTGGATGCAGGCATTCAGTACACCAATCACATAGCAGCCTAGGACGAGAGCTGCACACACACTGGTCCTCATGGTTGTGGTGTAGTGCAGGGGTTTGCACACTGCGGCATAGCGGTCATAGGCCATTGAAGCCAACAGATAATTTTCCACACCAATGAGGGTTGCAAACAGGAACATCTGAGCAGCACAGGCATTGTAGGAAATGACCTTGTTTCCTGTAAAGAGCCCAGCTATGACAGTGGGAGTGACAACTGTAGAAGAACAGAAATCCACCAGGGACAGGTTCCCGAGGAAGAAGTACATGGGGCTGTGCAGACGAGCGTCCAGGAGGATGAGCAGGACCATCCCCAGGTTCCCAAGCACAGTGACGGTGTAGATGAGGAGGAAGGTGAAGAAGAGGGGGAGTTGCAGGTGCGGGTCGTCGGTCAGTCCCAGCAGGAGGAACTCTGTCACCTCTGTCCTGTTCCCCATCAGTGCTGTCTGGGAATCTCTGCATGCTCTGTAGCAGTGAGAAAGAAGATATAGAAACATAAAGAAACTGAAGTCAGAAAGTATAAGTACCACATGTCCTGTGTACTTTTTGGATGAATTTATAAAGGAAGTTTCTCCAGAAAAAGTATTTCCTTGAAAACCTAGCTGACCTATTAATTGTATGTACATTTACATGACTTTGAATCTTAAGAATTTTAATGACTCACCTATGTAATATAAAAAGTTTCACAGATGGTTTAACACAGTAACTTGATCAAAAAGACTGTAGATACATCTGCTAGCAGCTCTACTCCTCCAGAACACAGTAAAATCTGGCAATGTCTTGTTACTCATGCTAAACTCATCCTGATGCATTAGATTACATTCACTGTCTTCCTCCAGTGACACTGTGGTTTCTATTTGTTGTTGCACTGGTAACTTACAAATGACAAAGGCTTGGCGATTCATTAGTGATTGCACAGGTGATGAATAGCAATCTCTTCCCCACACTGAAGTGTAGCATAGGCTGGCTGGTCCCTAAGTCTAAGATTTTAAGTGAGTTAAAGTCAAAACGAAATCAACAGAATTTATAATTTCTAATTTCTTTCTCAGTATTCAGCTTTCATAGTGAACTGATTTATTAGTTATGTGTTAATTTCATCGGAAGCAAAAACTGACCAAATCCTCAAAAGAATAAATTTATCATTTCTTTAATGACAAAATGCTTCGAAGAGCTAACGATTTCTGAATGAAACTGGCAGGCTCCCCTCGCTGTCTCACCCTGGTGCCCCACAGCGCACCCCCACTTCTCATCAGCACCCCCTGCTGACCCAGGCCAGGCCGGGTCTGACCCCACCCTCCCTGCTCCTCTGTGAGCACAGGGGCTGTGGGGAGACCGTGGGGGGTCAGCGCTCACTGCGCGGGGGACTCAGAGGGAGGCGGAGCTGCAGATGCAGCAGACCGGGGGTCAGGGTCCCTGGAGGGACGCGTGTCGGACGCACATTTACACCCGGCAAGTATTAGCCCTCCACGGTCTGCAGGGAGCACGGCGTTGCCATCTGCAAAACAGACGCAGCGAGGGGACTGGTTCGTAGGCATTGATGTGAGAATAGTAACAACCAAAGGAAGGTAGAGCTGGGGTGTTAGGCTCATCCCCATGAGCGCCAGCTATGGTGTTATTATTGGGGTGCAATGGTGGTTTTGAAGAATTTTGGCCCAGGTGGAGTGCTACTGTTGCAGGTGACTGTTGCAGGTGACTGTTGCAGGTGACCTTGAAGTCTTGAAGCATCCGCCCTCAGTTTTCCTTTCCCGCACCCGAGGGCCTCTGTAATCTTCCGTGCTCTCTTGTGCTTCAGTCTCACCCTGCTCCTCCTGTGACTGTGGCTGCTGCAGCGCCCCTTGAGGCCTTCGCTGTCCAAACCGCTTCCTCCAAATCCGTATTGGAGTTTGGGGAAAAATCTGTGCTTCTCAGCTCACTGCTTCCTTCAGTGCTGACGTCACAGGGCAAATTCACAGAGAAAAAGCATTGAAACTGGCCAGGCTATGGGCTATGCGCAGGTGACAAGTCTGTCTTAGAAGCAAGTGGCTTATTATTGTTGAATCTCTTCTTGTGTCCTAAGAGTATTTAAAATGATTTTCTTTAAAATTAATCTTTTGAAGGAAGCTAACCCCAAACTATTATTTCCTCCCATCTTTTTTTTAGCCATTGGTAACCTAAATTAATGAAACAGCCCCATGAAGATATTGTTGTTCATCAAACTTAACACACACGGTTACTTTTCACATACACTAAGTTCTAGGACACAGGATAAGCAACATATATGAGAGCATCAAACAGGACCAAAACGTGTGATGAATATTGTGAAATAGGAAGAAATTGTTCAACACCAAAGGGAAACTTGGGAGCAGTGAGGGGAAAAGGAAGGAAGGGAAAAGAAACATTAAATAAGAAAAGAATAAAATGAAAACAAAGCTTTGCAAAAAAAAAAAAAAAGACGAAGAAGAAGAAGAGGAGGAAGAGGGGTTGAAGGTAAAAAGTGAATGGGGAAAAAAGAAGAAAGAAGATATATCATGCACAAATTCCCTATGATGAATATTATCATTATATATATCTAAATTGTACCAATAAACTTAATTTTTAAAGAAGTTCATCAATGGAACACACTTTTGTGGGATTCCCCCGGCCATGGCTGCAGGCTCCCAGCCAGTGCTCAGGTCAGAAGCTCTCCTGCGGGTGGTGACGGTCACTCCCACTCTGATGGGTCAGTGACTTCCAGTAACAAAGGCACCCTTGCGTCCTTCTGAACTGTTGTCAGCCCGAGTCCTGTCGGGATCCCGGAGGCTTCTACCTGGAGATCTGGAGACGATTATGGAGGCACTGTGCTCTCCGGAGACTTCCCCTGAGAATAGGTCAGTTTCTCATCCCAGAGTCTGAGGGAAGAAGCTGTTAAGCAGCCTGTAGGGACCAAGGTGCTTGCATTTTTTAAAAATTAAATGCAATTTTAACAGATAAGTGAAAATGTAAAGAATTTACATATTTAAGAGTTACTCAGATGCAAGTAAACATGCATACCCTCCGTAATGTTTAAGTGTCAAGTTAAACAAGTCTGCTTCTTCAGGTACTCATTGTGTCTTTCCAGTGAACACTTCCTATCCTTTCTTCCCTCTGAAGAAAATGGTGCACACTGTTATCCGTGGTCACTGCAGCCTGCAATAGGGCGACAGAGCTTCCTGCTCCTGACAATGGCTTAGTAACAAATCCTCCACCTTCCCCAGTCCTCCCACGCCCAGGTTTCTGCAGCCTTTCATGAGCACTGCCTGTGACCTCAGCTTCATTTGATGCCCAAGCAAGTTAACTTACTCTGCAATTGGCTTCCCAACCTGGTGTGTGTACTTAAAGCAATGACTTCCGGTTTCATCTGCATTGTCACGAGTGACAGAATTTCATTCCTTTTACAAATGACGGGTCTTCCAAAGTCCACGCACTTCACGTTTTCCTTCATCCCTTCTGGATGGACAAAGAGATTGCTTCCCTTTCTTAGCTACAAAGAACATGGAATCCCTTTGGCGTCCTGATTTCATTTTCTTTGAAACTGTACTCAGTCTTGGGACAGCAGGATCGTGCAGTAGTCCTATTCTGAAGTTTTTTTGAAGACTATGTCTATAGATTTCCATAATTTCGTACACATTTGCGTTCTAACGGAGAGTGCAAGGCTTCCATTGTCTCCACATTTTTGCCAATCTCTTTATCTTTGGATTTTTTGATAAAGGCATTCTCTCTGGCCTGAGGAGATGTCTAAATGTGGTTTTGGTCTGATTTCCTCAATGATTAGTGAAATCAAGCATTTTTCATATATCATTGGTCCTTTGTATGATTTCTTTGGAGAAATAGGTGCTTAGTTTGCTTGCTATTTTTATTTAAGCTATTTGTTTTTGTTATTGATTGTAGCGAGGTCCTGGCATATACCGGAGATCAATTCCTTTTAAATAGTATACTTTTCAAAAGTTCTCTCGCCTTCTCCTGGCCATCAGTCTGTTAATTCTTTCCTTGGCAGGACAAAATATTTTTTGTATTTATTCTGAATGAAAATGCTTTCTTAACTTCTATTTTTCTCTCTGGCCCAACCTCTTAATATCATGCAGACTCTTTTTCTTTTATTTTGTTGAAGTGGCTTATCATTTAGCAATTTGTACATGCTGAGTGATCCTCTCATTCCTAGGATAGCCCTTATTTTGTCTTCCTGAATAAATTCTCCAATATGATTCTAGGTTAAGAGTTTTAGAATTTTCCTGAAAAATTTTGCATTTGTGTTCTCAAGGATATGAAACAGTTGTTTCCTTATTTGTGTATCCCTATGTTGTTTTGGTGTCAACGCAATGCTGGTCTGTTTTAATTGACATGAGCATGGCTACTCTAGGTGTTTTGGATTCTGCTTGCAAGGCAGGGCTTTCAGTGTGGGCCTTAGATTTGAAGTGAGTTTCAGGTTATCAATATGTAGTTGAACAAGTTTTTAAACTCATACATTTATTCTGTTTTTTATTCCAAGAATTTATTCTACTTACCTTCAATTATTGACAGGTAGTGCATTACCACAGCCATTTCATAACTTACTTTCTCACTTCATTATAGTTATTTACTTTATTTCTCACTTTGGTTAAATGATTTATTACAGATAATTAAAAATTTTGGTTGCTTTTGATATAGGGAAAATGATCTCAGACCTCCAAATGATATGAGGGAATGAATCTCTTAACCTACTATATGTCTGGCGTGAGTTTGTGTTCTCTAAAATCGAAGAATGAATTTTAGGAACAAGGGAGGGTAAGAGCAGGATATATTTATTGAGAGAAAGAAAGCTTCCGTCTGAGGGACAGAAGGGGGCCTGAGCGGGTTGTCAAAGATTCTGTCATGTTTAGGGACTTTTATGCAGTAAAACCATGAGGTTAGACAGGTCCAAGGCAGGGAAAATGGCAACCTGCAAGGTGGGCATAAGGTGGGACATAACTACAGTTAACCAATAAGACTAATTGCTCAGGTAAAATTGATTAAATCAAGGACAAATGAGGAAAGGAGTCACGTAGTAAGTGGGGATGCTTAACAGCAGTGACTATTCCTGTAGGGGGTTAGCATGCTGACTCCTGACTTCTTCAGGGTGATAGAGAACTATTTGGACTGTTAACCCTTAGGATGCAGTTCTATTTGTTCTGCTTTTTGTCTTGATATCTGGCCCATAGCAGGAGGTGCCTGTCTCCTCAGCGGTTACAAGGTATCTGGACTTCTGCACTGGTTCCTTTGAGGGCCTAGCCCTATCTGACTGCCTATAATATTTTGTCTAACTCAGTTTTCCTGTAACACTTTGATTCTTTGCTTATTATAGTTTGTATATCTATTAGAAATTTTTGATTTGTGTGTGCTAAAAAGCTTATGAAATCCTTATTTTACTTATATGAAATTGTAGTATTAAAGGTTATTGTGAAAGTTAATAGAATTTCAGAAAAATGTGGAGAAAAAGGCTTCACACTAGCACGCCATTTCCTTGTATTTTATATTCTTGGTAGCCCATATTACCCTTTTTGATATTATCCATTTTGTAATGGAGTTAGCAATACTTTTAACTTTTTTAAGCCTTCATGTTAAAGGTATGAGCAGTGCTCACAAAATGCTTACCATATAACAGCATTTTGAATTTGTTTATGTGATTACTAACGTCAGTGAACTTATTGTAGTCTCATATTTTTTTCTTATTCATTAGTGTCTCTTTAAATTTGATTCATTCCCTTTGACATTTCTCTTAGGACAGGTCAGGTCCAGACATATTCCTTCTCTCTTGTTTCTTTTGGGATGTCTCTAGTTCTTCATCTATAGAGGACAGCGACTCTGGGTACCACATTCCTGGTTGCAAGCTTTTCCTTTAGTACACTGGACATCTCTTGTCACTCTCTAGACCCTTCGCTTGTGAGATTTTTGCTGAGAAATCTGCTGTTAGGAAAATTAGTGCAGGCCTATGTGTTCTGTGATTGTACCTTCTTGTTGTCTCTTCTCTTTCTTTTTCCTGAGAATTGATTTTGAGATGAACTGGGGTAGACCTGGTTAAGGTGAATCTAACTAGTGACCTTTGAGTTCCCGAACCTTGTATCCTTGTCTACATAGGGAAGTTTGCTGTTATTGTTTCCTTGCACGGTCTTTCTATCCTTTTACCTTTTGCCAGAATGTCTTCAGCCTGAGCAAACTGAACATTTGCTCTTCTAATACTGTGAAGAAGTTTAATAAGTTTTATTCATTCATTTTTTTTCCTCTCTGGACTTTCAGGTCACCTGTCCTTGAGCTCATTCATTTATTTTTCTCGACCATTCTCCAATTGATGTTTTTTATTGTGTTTTTGATTTTACGGACAATGCTTTCTACTTAATTTTTGTTTATTTAAAAGTTGATTCAATCTCTGACATTTGAGTAATGAATCATTTCTTTGTTTTGTTCAACTTGTCTTTAACCTGTGCTTTAAACTCTCTGAAGTTTCTCCTATATTGATTACTATCTGATTAATTTCTGCCACTTCATTTAAGCCATTAGGAAGGTGAGATCATGAATCCCTAAAAGCTCATGTTTCTTTCTTTTGTGCATTGCCATATGGGCAGTGATGGAGTAACTGTTTATTGCAGTCTTTCAAGTCTGACTTCATCTATATCCCACCTATCTAGAAACTCTAAGCTGCTTATTTTTCTCTGAGCCTGTATAATTTCCAACATTTCAACACTGTACGTAGTCTAAGTCTAACTTCAGTTCTGTTTCACATGTGCTGCGGGCGTGTTCTCACCATTTCAGAACTAGAAGGCAAGCCAAGTACAGGTTTGTACTGTGCGATTTTTAGCATGATCCAGGGACTCCCTAGAAAGCATGGTCCTTGCTGTCAAGCCTCTCAGTGACCATAAGGCAGGTGAAAATGCCCTGTCCACACTCATCAACTCGTTGTGTTAAGGCACTTCAGGATTCTGCTTGGGTCCTGGCAGAATCATCATGAATGCATTGACTCAAGCGTTCAGGCCAAATCCTTGGCAAGCAGCATTGCACATCTGTGGCACACTCAAACCCCCCTTCTGTCAATATGAGCACAGCACTGTCAATATGAGCACAACACTGTGGTGGAACCAAGGTGCACACAGCTGTTGACTGTCTGTTGTGCAGGTGGACTTATGTCCAAGACTGATGCTGACAGGCCCAGGTGGTACTGGCTGGACCAGATATCTGAGAGATTTGGGTCATGTGTCACTGCACTGTGGCTCTTTCAGATCCTCTCTTCACAGGTCGGCCTCGTGATACTGTGTTTCACATCAGCCTACTATGTTTTTATCAGACACTTACTGTGCAACTTATAACCCTAGTCTGCTCGCACTGAATGGGGTCTTGCTTTACACTATAAGCTCTGGGTAAAGGTCGTGTTGGAGAAGGCAGTCCCATAGACACTTAGGCTGCCACTAAACTTGGTTACTTCTCGGTAGTATCACAACTACAAGTGTAAGCGGAGTCTGAAGAACACAGTGAAGCACATCGAAGCAGCTAGCATTTCTGCAGACCAACGCTGTACCTGCCGTCAAGTGCTAGCATTTGCATGCTCCAATGGCATTTCTAGAGTCAATCTGTAAGTACTAACCATGTGGAGAGTTTATTTCCCAAGGTTTTTATTCCTTTATGGATAGAGGCAAATGTCATGATTGAATATTTTTTCTGTGTATCTAGGTTGCATCACCTCAAATTCAGAGAAGAGGTGTAGCGTCTTCCAACTTGAGCTTCTCTTCTGTAACACAGGAGATAATACTATTTAGTCATCTACGGAAGATTTTCATGAAGATTTTTACATGCCACATAATACAAGTTGTGGCATAATTTTTAAATATATATTCCAGGTCCCATGGGTTGAATATCAGGTAAATTTTAAATGTTTATTAAATATTAAGTTCTCATCAAACATTCTAGAGTGTGGGTCACAAAAATAAGGATATCAACTGAATTCAATATTTCCTCATTTCTCCCCCATTTTACTCAGGCAAGACATGGGATAATTGTAGCCATTAACCTGTGAAAGAAATACTATGTTGTGTGTGCACACACAGATCTCCAGTTATCCTCTTACCTGCTGGGGTTCACATGACTTCCTGTTCCAGAAGCTTCTCCTGTACAGGGCATTGCCTTATCAGCAAGCGTTTTGAGTGACACATGTAGAGAGGAACCACATTTTACCCGTACAACTCTGTGCTGGTCAGGTAGTACTTTAAATCACAAACCAACCTATTAGAGGGTAAGTGATGTTCCCCACAATGAAACATCAGATCCTAATATGAAACACCTTACGGAAGTCCTCCTGCACCAGCGTCTCTCTCTGCCAGCCTCAGGGTGCTGCATGGATTCAAATGTTTCTGGCAATTTCAGTCAAAGGAAAACTGTGCCCTCATCAACCTTATTCACCAGAGCTGTTGTCTTGTGACTTCTGACCTATCCCATAGTCAACATGACCATGAAAGGGAGGCCCATGACAAGTACAGATAAAGGGAATTTAAAAGGAAAAGAAAAGAAAGAAAAGTTTCCTGAGAAAGAAAAGCCTAAGTCAGGCGGTTTCCTGGTGAATTTACCCAGATAGGTGACCCATAGTCCCATAAGCCTGGAGCCCAGAAGAAACCACTAAGGGTTTCCATCACACTCCTGCCGTGACCGCTGACACAAACTTCTGCACACTCGGAAGTCGCATCAATTCACACGGATTCTTTGTATGAACCGGAAGTGCGTAACAATCTCAGGGAGCTGAGACCCCTGCTGTGTCAGGGCCATGGCCCCATCCTCCCCTCCAGAGGACTCCCTTTGCTGCCGCTCCCACCCACCAGAGGCTGCCAACTTCCACAGCTGTGGTCTCATGGCTCAGGCTCCACCTGACCCTTTGCCAGCTCCCTGTTGCCTGTGGCTACACATTCCTGATTCTGTGTCACAGGGACATTCGGGGCTTCTATGCGGGCACACACGGTCACCCTGAGGGGCTCTCATACCTCAGGTCCCCCAGTTGCTGACATCAGCACGGGGCCTTGAGGCCGCACCGCAAAGACAGCAGACTGCAAGAAAGATTATAACAGTGCACCTGATGAACAGACACAGAGCAGTGATGATGGTGGACAGGGAAGGACTCTATGATGGGGTCCCATTGAGTCAGAGCCCTGAATGGAGAAAGACCATGCACAATGGGAACAGCAAGCACAAACGACCAGTGGCATGAGCTTGGTTGATGGGAAGCAATGGCGATAAAATCAATGCAATACAAGAGGGGGAAACACAGGACAGTGCAAGGGAGAATGTAACTGAACTTGGAGAAATAAATGGCAAGCTTTGCAATTTAAGGTACATGCAGAAAGAAAAATGTACAATATTGTTGGCTTTTAGGATTAATTCTTCATCTAAATGTGTAATGATATATGAATAGATTAAAAAGATGACTGCATCTTTTGCATTTTCTTATTCTATGTCATCCTTTGAAAATATGATCATGTTGAATGTACAAAATGATGACATCAAAAAGAAATATTAATTCACAGGAGATGCCAGATTTATACAGGACTCATCAAAGGAGGCAGAGTACCACTTTCATTTCATGATATATAACATATTTTTTCAAATTGGGATTGTAAGAATATAACCAAAACATTAAAGAAATCAGAAACCAACTTACAATCTATTGCAAAAACAAAATATTAAATTACAGTTTTTAAACAGTAATTCAGTAATTTATTCAGTGTTCTCAGGTGAAACAGAATGAACAGAACAGGCATAGACGTGCGAGAGGACATTTATTAAGGCGATCATGGTATATGAGGGGCAAGCTGGAAAGTCCCGTGATGTTCTGTCTGTATTCCTAAGGACAAGGCTGACTGGAGCCTAAGTCTATGAGAAAAGCCTGAGATAGAGGGGAGGACTGCGCCTGGTGTGAGCGTGGAGGTAGAAGAGCAAGAAAAGGCACAGATCAGTAAGTGATATTCCAGAGTGCCAGAAGGGGCACTCTCTAAAGGAGAAAGAGAGAGAGAGATAGAGAGAGAGAGAGAGAGAGAGAGAGAGAGAGAGAGAGAGAGATTGCTTCACAGTGAGGAAGACAGACCATCTTTACTAATCCACTGCTTTAAATACTAGATTCTTTGCAAATAGTCACAGACACACCAAAAAAGTTAAAAAAAATTTTCCAGGATACCTGAGTTACCTCATTATTCAGTCAAATAAACACATAAAATTAACAGCCACAAGTAGCACATTATATTCAAGTGCGGGCAAACTGACTGCATCCCTTTCTATTTCTCGTAGGGAACTTCCTGTGGACATTTCTCCTAGTTAGGGGCGACTTTGATCCTGTTGTACATATATTTGCTTTGATGTGAGATATGGAAAAGAACACCTGTGGCATGCATGCATGCATCAGTATTGTTAAGGATAGTTTATGTAGCAGACATCAGGATATTTTAAGCATTCTCATTCCACATTTATGTGTGAACACAGTAGTTTTTCCATGTTCAAAGACTTTTGCACAAGGGAGAGTATTACTTCAATAACCGAATTTCAACATGGGCCTCACAAATGTATTACACAGCACTGGGAGAAAAATTGTGAGAAAGAAACTCAGAAACAGCTCATCTCACAAAGTTGCAATCAAAATCCTACAATTTAATGGGCTTCAAGCAAATGAATGCATCCTTGACCTTTAAGAAGGCACTCTTGACTTCCTTGTTCCTCAGGCTGTAGACCATGGGGTTCAGCATGGGGATGACCATGGTGTAGAACACAGAGGCGATTTTATCCGTGTCCATGGAGTGACTGGAGCTGGGCTGCAGGTACATGAACATCGTAGTCCCGTAGAAGATGGAGACGGCGGTGAAGTGGGAGGCACAGGTGGACAGAGCCTTGCGATGTCCTGCAGCTGAACGCATCCTTAGGATGGTGATAAAAATGAACATATAGGAAGTAGAAATAAATACAACAGCAAAAAAGATATGGAAGCTGACAAGATAAATATGCTCCAGCTCACGAATGTGTTTGTCAGAGCAGGACAAAGCCATGACTCCTGGAACATCACAGAAAAAGTGATGGACCACATTGGAGCCACAAAAAGAGAGGCTGAATATGTCCCCAACATAGATGCAGGCATTTAGTAAACCAATCACATAGCAGCCTAGGACAAGACCTATACATATGCTTGGTGTCATGGTGGTGGTGTAGTGCAGGGGTTTGCACACTGCGGCATAGCGGTCATAGGCCATTACAGTAAAAAGATAACTTTCCACACAAATGAGGTTTGCAAACAGGAACATCTGAGCAGCACAGGCATTGTAGGAAATGACCATCTTTCCTGTAAGGAGCCCAGCTATGACTGTGGGGGTGATAGTGGAAGAGTATCCCAAGTCCACCAGGGCCAGGTTCCCGAGGAAGAAGTACATGGGGCTGTGCAGACGAGCGTCCAGGAGGATGAGCAGGATCATCCCCAGGTTCCCAAGCACAGTGACGGTGTAGATGAGGAGGAA
>RJWM01035766.1:0-18662 GCA_004363535.1 Dasyprocta punctata
CCCCAGAATCTGTCTGTGCGCCTGCCCTCCTCCCGGGGAAGGGAAGGAGGTGCTCTGATAGAGGGGTCAGGGATGCGAGGTGTGTGGGGAGGGCAGGAGGCCAGGGTGAAGCCCCACATGGGGGCCGCAGGAGCTGGGCACTCAGGGTCTTTCTTGACTCTCATTCTCCTGCTTTTTCTGCAGAGGCAGAGGAAGTGGGGAATTCTCAGATGGCTCCTGACCCAGTACTGTCCCAGACAGGAAGGAAAGACAGGAAATTGTCACTATCATCTGGTTCACTCAGCTAAACTCAGGTTTCTTTTCTGATCAGGCTGTGTCCCTGCTAGTTATGGAAGGAGAACAATCTTAAGCGTGTGCTGTGCTCATTCTCTTACTGTGTGCAGAGGAGGAAACCCCCCCCGCTTGGGGCTCCCTTCACTCAGTGCCATGTGGATTAATTCTGTTGCTTAGCTTTTATATACCAATAGGCCTGGGTTCAGCCTGGTTCCTGGTTCACTTAAGTTGCAATGGAATGATTTCCTGTGGTTCTTCTATGTTACTGAGGACAAAGTTGCTGAAAAACAAAACATGTTTCAAGATTGTCTAGGCAAAAAATAGACAACTTCCGATTACTCTGAGAAGTAATATATGAAAACCATATAAAAATCTGAGACATTTGGTTTTCTTCACATAACATACTTTTCTGTATTTGCATTCATATATTAGTGAGTTAAATTCTATCACACTCTAAATTCTTTTTCAGGGTCTGATAAGTGGAAACCTCCCCAGAAGGTTTCATCTAAGAAGAACAGAGGCAAGAACTGAGAATATACAGTGGAGAGTGCACACCTTCCCTCCCAGCCTGGTGATCTGAGGAAGCCGCCTGTAATGGGCATTCAGACCCTGCTGCATTTGATCATCCTCGGGGCAAAATTTCCTAGGAGGACTCCTTGGCCTGATTCCAAGGACAAAAGGTGAAGTTCTCAGTAAACAAGTCATTGCCTCTTGCAGTAGAGGCCACACACTGCAAACCCAAATCACTCCATTTTCTCTTGAGATACTGTAAACTGTTGCTCAATTACATTTATTCACTTCTTAAAATGGCACAACTGCATTAGTTTGTGGAGACTAATGTTTACATTCAAGTGGTCAAGCAGGAAGTTTTTGGATTACGCTGATGGAGAAGACAGTTGCAGATGTACTTATTTAATGATTAACTATAAAGGATGGACCAATACAATGTTCACCAGAAAACATTCTATGATTAATAGTATGATGTGGCCACAGAAGTGAGACATATTTATTAGAAAACAATAGGGAAATAAAACAGTTCATTGAAGAAAATGAAGGAATTCTTAATAATTTGTTTGCACGCCAGTAACTTTCCCAATTATTTTCCTTTGCTCCCATAATGCTTATTGGATGTGTGCTGATAGCTCTATATAATATTGTAACACTGCATATTCAGTCCCATCCTAATATTACAACTGAAGCATTATAAGCTAGCATGACGTGTGCTAGGTTAGCTTTTTCTTAACCAACACCTCCCTGTGCTGCATATTTTACAGGCGCCTCAGCCTTCACTAAGTGAACTGTGTATCCACAGCTGATTAATGAACATTTCAAGGCCCCACAGGAGTGGGACAGAACCTCCACTCTACTTGGCCAGTGTCACCTGCTTCTTCTCTGAGCTCCACATGTATGATGTGTTTTACTGTTTTATGGTACAGGGCTTTGTTTACATTTTACAAAAGTAAAATAATCAGAAATTGAATATAAGCCAATAATCTAACACGAATATTGTAATGAATTCAGTGGACAAAATTTTATTTGATTATACATAATCAGGTCAAATGTTGTTTTGAAAAGAATGAAATAATTAAAATATAATAAAAGCCCTGAAATATTTCATTGAATGGTATCTGTCCAAGATGAGGAAGCAAACTCTGGGTTGGAAAAAGCACCAGTGAGAATCAAGGAGCACAGATGCTGGGACTCTTCCATTATGTCATGAAAATGTAGCTGCAGTGCACAGGGAAAGGGGACTCTGTCTTAGTTACTTTTCAGTCATTGCCGAGACAAAATAGCTGACACCAAAAATGAAGGAAGGAAAGGTTTATTTATCTTACACTTCTTGGAGGTTTCAGTCCATAATCAGCTGGCTCCAAGGCAAGATGGCATGGCACTGGGGCAACACTTCAAGGCAGCAACCGAGCAAAAGCAGCCAGAGTATAAGGGGCAAGAGCAAGCCTCTTTTTCTCCCTTGTATTGTACAAAGGACACCCTCCCCCCAGGGTGGGTGTAGCATTCACAAACCTCCTTGCCTTTCTTTGCACAGGATGAGGATATTTACAAAGTAAGAACCCTGGCTCGCTGCTGAGTCTCTCAGTTAAACTTCTGAGTTCGTCAAATTGACACAAGGAACAGGTAACTGCTTATGTTCTACACCCCAGGATGTAGAGCTGCTGAGTTACTTAATTAAGCTTCTAGACTTCTCAAGTTGATACAATGTATAAACCATAACAGCCTCTCTTAGGAAAAGTGCTCCTGTCTGGAAACTAGAGGAGAAATTCGTTATGGGGAATAAGAGCTCCTTGTATTAAGTATCACATTGTTCATGGACAAGTGGAAAAGCAAAGCTATTGATGCACATTTTGTTTGCACTGAGATGGGCTAACACTAACCCTGACCCTAACATTGAGGTTTCAGACAAATGAGAGTCTGTGGGTGAATTTCTAAGCCAACATCACCTTAGCAGGCAGATTGTCAGATGCTACAAGAAGACCTTTTTTACTCGAAATTTCCTATCATTGGAAGACATTCAGGCTAGAGCTGCTTACGATGGCAGAGAAACCGTAGTATCTACTGTTTCACAGAAGCAACCAAAGTCACAGCGATGATGTGCAATCCCTGGCAGTGTAAAAGTCATAGAGTTTAACTGCTAGGTCATCACATTTAAACTCCTACTTTTATTTCCCTCTCTATTCTTTTCTTATTCTCTTTCCCTTACTCTCTATAATATTGCCACTGCATTTTTTATTTTCTTTCATCTTTGGTTAAAGAATCCAATGTTTGAGCCTGATGTGGTGGCACATGACTATAATCTCAGCACTTGGGAGGCTGAAGCAAGAGGATTGTTGCTAGTTGGAGACCAGCCTAAGCTACAAAGTGAGCTCAAGTCCAGCCAGAACTGCATAGTGAGACACTGTCTCAAAAAAAAAGATATAAAAATAAATGTTTGTTTGTTTCTTTTATTTTCATCTTTGAATGACAACATGTATACAAATTTATGAGATAGTTTGTGGTAATTTGATTCATGAATATGAAAACTGAGCTATGCAACTTCAAACTTTATCATTACTTTGTGATGAATGCTTTGCTACTTTTTTCATTTTTTTATAATAAGGAATGTTTGAAAAAATTACAATATTTTAATTGGCATATGGTAGCATGCAGGCCTGATCATCTGATCCTTTTCTCGGAGCCTTGTCTGTAACGGATATGTCTCCAGCTCCTGTTGAGGTGGTTGTTATATTTTTCCTTGCTCTCTAGAGGTCCTAGACTATTTGAATGCCTATAATATTTCTACTTAATTTAGCTGTCTGTAATAAGAGAAGATAGCGAAACAAGGTAACAATTTATAGCAATAAATACAACAACATTAAATCTTTGTTTGTTCTGTTTTTTGAGACAGGGTCTCACTATACAATTCAGGCTGGCTTTGAACTGACTTTGTAGCACAGCCTGACCTTGAACTCACAGCAATCCTCCTGCCTCAGTCTCCCAAATGCTGGGATTACAGGCATGCATAATCACGCCTGGAATCTATAGGCTAATTCTAGCACAATTACACACACACACACAAGAGAGAAACATTCCTCCTTGTGGGGCCACACCAGATAGTTCAATCGCCTCTGCTTTTGGGAATGAGGGTCATAGGTAAAAAAATTATCTGTGTAATCTGTGTGCAGATCTTGACCATGGGTCCAAGTTCCTTAAAAACACAGTCCTTGCTGCTTGATGCATGGAGGTCCAATACCTATGTGCTGCTCAGCTTCTGGTAGCTGAATAGATTATGTTATCTTTATGTAATAACATAATATATTTAGTACCCAATGAAATACAGACAATAAGTTAGCTTAAATTTAATTAAAATTAAAGAAACTTTTTAAGTTAAATGTGGTCTACACAGTCACACATTCTGTTGATACACTTGCCAACAAAAACTGATAGAATATATTTTCTAAATCATAAAAATATACATAAATTAGTGTAAGTTAAAACCATGATTATAAAAATACTGGAGAGTGGAAATTGGATAGGGGGATGATCTCATAAATATAAGAAATTAATAAGGCATTCATGTGAGGAAAAAAGAACCTTAACAATATACTGAAGAATAAATACTTACTAAATTCTTAACACTAATCAGAAAGAAATACAATCAGAAATGCCTACAAATACAAATAATTGAAAGTACAGATATTACAGGTAGAGTAAAAAAGCTTTTAAGTAATATTGATCTAATAAAAGGCATAATTCTGTCATCAACTAGGAAATTTGAGATTATTTGAGAAATTTTTAAATATTTTGATAAAATAATTGAGTCTACATTATTAAAACACTGATAAAACTTAGTTTGTATAAAAGAGATGTTGCATTAGATCCACAAAATAATGAAACATTTTTATAGAAAGTAACAAATTTGAACAATATATTCAACATTTGTAATCACATATTTGGAGTAAAAAGTCAGTATAATAATAATTGTTACCCAAGTTTAAATAAAATAGCTTACTTGGAACATGGAACTGTGTATTGTAAAATAATCCTAAAATACCAAAGAGAAATTTTAAACTGATGTTATAAATGCAGAGATAAAATATTTTTTAAAAATTTTTATCCCTCTGCTTGATCTTGTCTTATGAAATGACACATATTCAGGATTCATTGTCAAATCTTTCCTTTGAAACAGTTTTATTTTTAAAAGTACAATAAATCCGGCAAACATGATAATCTTAAATTGTTTTTGAAGAACACTACAGCCCTGAAGACATCAGGAGGAAGGCGAAGAAGCTCCTTTCTACATACAAGAAAGCACATAATATCTGGTATTGCTCAGAACCTTGTGTATTTCCCAGCCCAGTGCTCAATGACTTTTAAAATAGTAAACTCACAACATTTTAGGTTCAAAGCACTACACCATGAGTCTAAATTTTGCTCATACACTGAATGCATGCTAATCTTACAGGTTTTTTTAATACAGATTATTCGGTATGAAACTTTAAAGTGAATGAAGAAAGCACCAGCAATTTCTAAGGAAAGACAGGAATTATGTTCACTATGTATAGACATAATTCATTATCACTGATCTAGAAAAACATGCATCGAACTGTCAACAATGGATACAAGGTTCCTTTTTATTCTAATGATTATTTTCCCAATTGTCTTCTACATTATTATGCATAACTTCCTAAAACTTAATTCTACTTCAATATATTGCCTTGTTCAGAAGCCAAAATTGGAAACTGCTCTTATTTTTTATGTTTATGCTTCTTTGTAAACTAAACTGAATGAAAGACATGTTTAAAACACAAAGGAATACTATTTAGAAATATGAAGTATACAATATGTCAAAATATTGCAGGTATGCTAATCTTCTGGTGATAATGGTCAACATGAATTTTATTGTCCTAAAAGTTTATGTCCATCTTCTGATCACAGAACATGGAATTAGTATACATTCATATCATGGATAAACTCTATGCAGGTGGAGTACTAAAGCTTATTGTATCAGTAAGTTGGTGTAGGTAGAAGGCTGGAGAAGCACTGGATCTAGAATCTAAATTCCATAATCTTGACTTGAAAGCCATTGCCTCAAAACTTCTTCTGGATAATCATAATAAACAGAATGACATATGAAAATAAAGTGCATTTTCACAAAAGAATCTCCAAAATTGGAGTATGAAGGAATATTATATTGACATAGATTTAAAATTACAAAATTTTCATTCAGAAGGCTGAAGCAGAAAGGTTCTTGTGAGTTCGAGACCAGCCTGAGCTACAAAGTTAGTTCAATGCCAGCCTGAACTGCATAGTGAGACCCTGTCTCAAAAAATAGGGCTGGTGATTTAGCTCAGTGGCCCAAGTGCCTGCCTGGCAGGTGTGAGGTTGTGAGTTCAATCTGCAGCACCAAATTGCAAAACGTTTCTCATTTTGCATACATTTTTCCTTAAAAAGTTTTTTTTCTTTTTTTAGAACTTATGTTTAACACTTAATTCACGGTTCCAAAGTACAAGGTGAGTTAGTAAGAACTTGTGCCTCAAAATGTCCAAGGTTGTATTTGTTATGTAAAAGGCAGCTGATGATGGGGAAAAAAACAGGATTCATTTTTTTTTCAGACTGAAACCAAAGAATTTCAGAACAAAAATTAAAAAGAAAAGTGGATGAGCATAAATGCCTAGCAACACTGTTAATGTACCTGTCTGGAGCCCGCTCTCTTCTGCATGTTTCTAACAACTGCATTTTTCACTTCTTTGTTTCTGAGACTGTAGATGAGAGGATTCAGCATGGGGATCACAATAGTGTAAAACACAGAAGCCACCTGATCCTTTCCCAAGGAGTAGGACTCCTTCGGTTTTAAGTAAGCAAAGATCATAGTGCTGTAAAAGATGGTGACTCCCAGGAGATGGGAGGCACAGGTAGAGAAGGCTTTTTTCTTTCCGTCAGTGGAATTAATTTTCAGGATAGTGGAGAGAATGGACATGTAAGATCCAGATATGGTGATAAGGGAGAATATTAAATTGGACCCAGCACGAATGAATATAATGAGTTCAACCTCATAAGTGTCACTGCAGGACAGGGCTGAAACTGGGAACAAGTCACAGAAAAAGTGATGGATGACATGAGAGTTGCAGAAATGCAGTCTGCTCATGCAAATCACAACAAGAGTGGCATCCACAAAGCCAATAACATAGGAGCCAGTGAGCAGGGCCCTGCACAGTCTTGTGGACATAATGACTGGATAGTGCAGAGGGTGGCAGATAGCTACATAGCGATCATAGGCCATGGAGGACAAAAGAAAGCATTCAGCAGCAACAAATAGTATAAAGAAGTACATCTGGGTGAAGCAGCCCAGGAATGAGATGCTCTTGTTGCAAGTCAGTAAGTTCTGTAAAGTTCTAGGGGTGATGACACTTGAGTAGCTGAGGTCAAGAAATGATAGGTGAGTGAGAAAAAAGTACATGGGGGTGTGAAGCTGGGGATCCACATGAATGATCAGTATCATCCCTGTGTTCCCCAGCACTGTGACCAGGTAGATGAGGAGGAAGAGCAGGAAGAGGACCAGCTGTGTCTCTTCAGAGTCTGGCAGACCCACGAAGATGAAGTCAGATACAACAGAGGAGTTCTGTCTGTCCATGGTGTCCACTGGACTTATCTATTGAGTAATGAATTGTTAAAATTACTGTGTCTCTCAAAACATTTTAATTTGTATCGATGCATCTTACAAATTATATTCATATCATAATGAGTGTACCTAGAAATTGGTGAATCTCTTTTGAAGAGAGAAAAAGGAGATTTGTCATGTAGAAATATGGGTATAAAGTGACATTCATTTATGATTAAAGGATTGCATGCTGGTTTTTAGCATGAAAATTGTACTGTTCTAAATTCTTTCAGTTATCAGCACATACATTTCTCAGGAAAATATTATACCATAAGGACTCTGGTACATACAACTTTATTTCAGAACAAGGGCACAGTGATTCCTTAAATTAAAGAGCAGTTGCATGTTGACACTGATTCTACATAGTTTGACTCCAGAAAGCAGCCTTGTACTAGTTTATTCCTGAGAAGGGTTTGTTTTAGCAATCATGAATAAAAATATTATAATTGACTGTGCTAAAAAACATTCTTAGTGTATTATTCACTGTCCTTTTTTTCAATGATTTCTTATAATTTCTCTCTGGGAACTTACATGAGTCATATTAATAGCACATTTGTGAAGATGTGGTAACTGAGAGAAAAAAGATTTTATTTATTTATTCATCTTTCTTGAGACAGGGTTTTGCTGTGTAGTCCAGGCTGCCTTGACCTTACCTTGTAGCCCAGAAAGGCCTTGAACTTGCAGAGATCCTCCTGGCCATTCAAACTCAAATTTCTTCAAAAAAATCTTATTTTCAGAATATGTACTTTACTTGAATACTTTGATTTAACCAATTCAATCTTTTTCTTTCCAAATATTATCAGTACTTTGTGTTGGACACAAATCATATGTATATGCATAATTTTTTAAATAAAATCCCTGTTATCTAGTATAACCCCTCCAGTTTTTGGAAAGTTACTTACTGTGCACCAAAGTTGCTAGAAAAATGTTTTCCAAGGTTATCTGTTTATAAATTTATCAACCACAAAATATTCTCAGAAATAAAATATGAAAAATATAAAGTTGAACTGAAAATTGTTTTTCTAGAAGTACGTCATTTTTATGTTTTTCTGCACTTATTCTTTTTTTTTCCTGAGGAAAGCTGTATAGCCCTAGAAATTTTGTTCACGTCTTGATCAGCTGAAAGCTTTACCAGGAAGTTTCCTCTGAAAAGAATCCGAGGTGGAACTGTGAATGGAAACAGACCCGTGTGCGCAGTTCCTCTGAGTCTGGTAATTCCAGGGTGCCTCATATGACATGGACTCAGAATCCTGCAGCGTTTGGTCATCCTAAGGGAGCGATTTCCAAGGGAGGTTTCTTGGTCGGATTCCAAGGACATAATTTTAAGAATTTAATGAACATAAGACTTTGTCTTTTCCCTTAGAAGTCTCACATTCAGAGCATAAACATTTTCTGTTGTGATACAAGTTTTTCCAGAACTTTATTTGTTTACTATTTAAAGTGACACATAGTTATATAAACTTGCTCAGAATAATGTTTACTTTCAAGTGTTTAATTAGGATTGTTTTTGCTTTTTGACTAGGAAGTTGGAGAAGTTTCCTGAGTCATACTTTATCCCTGACACCATGAAGGATGGAACAATAAAATTTTCACTTAGAAATGTTTAATACTTAAATGTATGACTTGGTCATAGACATAATGCATACACATTAGAAAACATAGAAAACATTGAAATTTAAAGAAGAAAATAAATCAGTATAAGACTTGTTAGTGTTTTGTTTACATAATAGTAATTTCCTCTGGTCTATTCCCTCTTGTGAGCAAAAACTAATTTGGAGTGTACTTTTAGGTGTGCATAATTAATATAATAATACTGCATGTTCAATGTCATACCCTAATTTTATGACTAAATAGACTCAGCCATGCCCTGCTGTGTTAGCTGTTATTCAGCAATACCCTCAAGTGCTATGCTGTGGACGGTTCCCAGCCTTCACTAAGGAGCTGAGTGTTGACAGCTGAAGAATTGAAATCCTTAGGCCTGACAGGGACTGGACAGAATCTCCATTCTGGTTTGTCCCTGTGACTGGCTTCATCTACAGGCCATGTTCATGTAATATATTTCATTATTTTAGTGTATTTCATTTTCTTATTTTATAAAAGAAAAATAAGGGGAAAGACAAAACCAGCCTGGATACCAACATATATTTTGTAATGCTCAGTGAGAATATACTTGCTTTGTTATATATAGTCACGTGACTTGTTTTAAAAACAATAACAGCAAATTAAAATACAACGGAAATGCTGAAATATTCTATTAGGGGTTAGTTTCAGAGTTAAGATTAGATTCTTCCTACTGAACTTTTCTGAGAGGTTGAATTCTTACCACTGTTTTATGAAGACAGAATAATCCTTAGTACCATCAATATGCAAAGAAGAAATCATGTAGTGACATATAATTTATGATTTTTTTGAAAAATTTTCCATCTTTGCCACTAATTTAGGATCAGGAAGGGAGAATAATGAGATAGGCTAGTGGTGAGGAGATAGGCTATTAGTGAGAATATTTACATATAATAATAAAAGAGGAAAGTAAGAGATATCCCAGAGGTTCAGGAGGAGCAGGTATAAGGAAGAGAAAGCTGGGGAATATAAATGAAGAGGGAGAATAATATGGGCAGAGCAACACAATTAAATAATTAGCTGCTAAGCCGGGCGTGGTGGCGCACGCTTTTAATCCCAGCACTTGGGAGGTTGAGGTAGGTGGAGAATTGTGAGTTTGAGGCCGGCTTGGGCTACAACGCGAGTGCAAGGCTGGCCTGAGCTACATAGTGCGACCCTGCCTCAGAAAAACCTGGGCCGGGAGTTTGGCTCAGTGCCTTAAGCGCCTGCCCTGGCAGGCGTGAGGTTGTGAGTTCAATCCCTGGTGCCGCAAAAAAAAAAAAAAAAAAAAAGAATTAGCTGCTATGTGTTGGTAGGAGATTAGAGAGCCATGTGAAACACCCTGGCAGTGAGAGAATCTACAAACCAAGGCAGCACCCTGTAGATGCAAAACCAATAGGTTCACTGTACCACAAAAGCACACACAGAGAAACACACACGCACACACAGGAACTATTCCTCCTGGTGGGGGCATCTATACTGGAAGCCAGAATTCTCCCTAGAATTCTCCTGTGGGTCAAATAAAAGCAGTAACATGAAAATTACCCTGTCATTTCCCCCCTTTCTCTTTCTCAGTCTCTGTCCCAGTGGAAGAAGCTATCTCTGGCTGTCTGGAGGCTGAGCTCCGCCCCTCCATGGGGCCCTCAGTCCTCTCCCAGGCTTGCCAGGGGTGGGGTGGACCACACCTCCCCTCAGTCTCCTCTGGTTTTGGGAAGGAGGGTGACAGGAAATCCAGTGTCTGCCTACTCTGTGTGCAGGACAATTGTGTCTGACAAAAAGCAGTTTGGGTGCTTAGAATTGTGGGAAGAATAATGCACACCCCTCTTTCCTTCCCACCTTCTTCAGCATTTTTATCCTATGACCAGGTCTATGGTCCCTTACTTGACTTTCTTTCTTTCACGGAAAATGTTATAGCCTAGTGAACGAAGTGTTTCTTCCAGTTTGAATAGATAGCTTTGTGTTTGTTCACGTCAGTAAGATGGAGATATAAAATTATTTAAAAATTTAAATAAGGGCAGCCAAAACATACTTTTAGATTAAATAACAATACAACATATTACATATTGTATAAATACATGTCCGTGTGTACTTTGTGCATTTCATTTCTTATCAGAATCAATTTTCATAATATGTAAGAAAGATAGTATGCATGTTGCAGAAAGCATATAAATGATACAGTTATTTCTGTACTTAAAACAACACAGGAGAGATTGACCATTGTTTTTCTTTAAAATATCCCCAGCCAGGACTGGTGGTGAATGCCTGCACTATTGCAGAACTTGGGAGACTGAGGCAGGTAGATTGCTATGAATTTGAGGCCAACTCTGTCTTCATAATGAGTTCAAGACCAGTGTGGCAAGCATGAGGTCATGAGTTTGATCCCTGGTACAAAAAAAACAAACAAAACAAAACAACAACAACAAAAACAACCTGTACTGTAGAGAGAAACCGTGTCTCAAAACTAAAAATACATACATACAATAAAATAAAACACCCACAGTGAGGAGAACTGCACTAAAAATTTAAGTAAAAATGTTCATGATACTCTCTTAATATTGACATACAGAATACCACTCTGCATAGGTAAGAGAAAAAATATCCTTAATTGATAAACCAACTTTATTTCAAATTCGTTTTCATTTCATCTTTTGCATCTTTGTTGCCCAAATTGTAGGTGGAGTCGGGTAGAATGTTATTTTAATATAAATGTCAGTATTTTGATCCTGTATATTCATAAAATGCGTCTGAGTGAGTTTCGTAGGGTTAGCTGAGGTGATTAGCTGTATCACAGCTGATGATTCTATGCTCAGTCATATATAAACTGGTTACAGATGTTCACAGTATCCTTACATTTTTTATGTAATTTCTTTTATTTTAAAATTTATTTAAAATGATAGAGCACTGTTTAAAATATTTCATTCTACTGACTCCAATCATCTTAGCATTTATTCACTTGTTTGCCAGTCTGGATTTCTCAAACTATACATGCAAGGGGAAAAGTTTAAATATTTTAACACAAGATAGAAATTATAGCTTGCATACAGACTTATAAAATCAAATAATTATGACATATAATTTAACCAAAGTATATTTCATTCTCTTTATGCCCATTATTTGATATCTGTTGAAATTCTCAACAACACTTATTGTAGAAATTGTAGATTAGGATACATTCACTCACATTTTCATTTTTAAAATTAGAGTATTGGAAAATTTATCATAAAAGTAGTAATTGCTAAAGATAATTTGAGGAAAATAACAGTAATTTAAAATATATGAATTTAAATATATACTCATCAACAAATAATGTTAACATTGCAATTCTGTCATTGCAGAATGCATTTTGTAAGAAATTATAATATTGTCTTGTATATATAAAAAACTGAATCAAAATGAAGAAAATATCTATTAGCTAAACTCCTTAGTAATATTTATTAGCAGATGACAATATACACAGGCTGTTATTCTTTAAAGAATAATATTATTCAAATTTTAATGTGTATTCACTCTGTGTACTCATGCACGTATATACATGCACTGAATTACACAAAATTACAAGGTGCCCTGGACCCATGGTCTTTTGAGTAGCACATTCTGTTGAGTGAATGAGCTCTATTGGGTTAATGCATGAATGTAGGGTCACTGAGGGGAAAAGTGTGCTAAGGTTACAATATTAGTGTTTCTACTTAGCACACTTGAGATCCTCATAGGACAGATTCTTTTCAACCATCTCACTATAATGAGCCTATTGAAACTCAATCAAGTCTGGTTTTAACATGACCAGCTAGGAGTATATGAAGCCTGAAACAGTAACATTGTTCTCACACAAAAACAGAGGCACAGACACAAAATCATCCCTGGACACAGGAAAGTTTACTGCAATTGCTAAGAATAGCCTAAAAAAAATTTTTTTTGTAATATCAGAGACTGAGACTAGTGGAATGTAAAATGTAGCCCCAGCTGAACATTTGACAGATTTCCTAATAACCTGTCTCAAAATAAATACACACACACATACGTACATATATACATAAATAGCTGCATGCTGGGGATGTAGCTTAGTGTGAAGACTCTAGGATTTGACCCCAGGATCTCAAAGAACAAAAAAGGCTTTTTACTCATCTTCTGTACCCACTACTCTTATACACTTTCATATAGCATGCCAGCTTTATTGATAGATTATACCATTGGAATGCTTCAGAAAAGTTCATTGAAAATTGAACTACAACTGCTTTCTCTGACTCAAGGAAGTCACTGTTTTTTAATGTTTTGTTCATTGATGCATTTATAACATTTTGAAGGTTAAGTAATGCAAGAGTTCAAACTTTAAGATAAGTGGAGCCCATCTGTGGAGGAGAGCAATGACATTGCATGACTTACATTGTACAGGACTTTAAAGAAAAATATTTGCATATCTTTTTCCATGTCCTTAGAAGAGCATATTTTACATCTCTGTTTCTCAAGCTGTAGATGAAAGGATTCAGCATGGGAATGACCAAGGTATAAAATATGGAAGCCACTTTGTCAGTGTCACTGGAGTGACTGGTCTTCGGCTGCAAGTACATAAACATCAAAGTACCATAGAACACTGTGACCACGGTGAGGTGGAACCCACAGGTGGAGAAGGCCTTGTGCCTGCCCTCTGCAGAGTTCATCCTCAGAATAGCTACAAGGATGAGTAGATAGGACACAATGACCATCAGAATAGAGGAAATCAAATTAAAAGCTCCTATAGTCAGAAATATCAATTCAATTTCATGTGTGTTTGAGCAGGCAAGAGTTAATAAGGGGAGACTGTCACAGTAGAAATGACCAATGACATTAGTTCCACAGAAGGACAAACTGAAAATCTTTGTAGTAATTAGGAGAGACACAGATGTGCAGTAGAGATAGGGAATCACCAATAGTATCCAACATACTCTTGGTGACATGATGACAGTGTATCTCAGAGGGTTCCAGATGGCCACATAGCGGTCATAGGACATTGCAGGCAGGATAAAAAGCTCACAATCAATAAAAACAATCCAGAAAGCCATCTGTGCAGCACAACCATAACAGAAGATTAAAGTTTGATCCACCACAAAATTTACTAACATTTTGGGCCCCACAGCTGTAGAGTAGCCAGGATCAGTGAGAGCCAGGTGCCTCAGAAAAAAGTACATGGGGGTTTGGAGCCTGGAGTCCACCTGGGTGAGGACGATCAGGTCCAAGTTGCCCACCTGCAAGGAAAGGTAGATGATGAGGAACAGCACAAAGAGTGGAGCCTGCAGCTCAGGATGATCTGTAACACCCAGCAGAATAAACTCATTCACCATTGTGCGGATGTGCTCCTCCATCCACACTTGCCGCAGAACATATTCTAGACAGATATGGTAGAAAAAGTAATTTCATGTGGGCAATTAATTATGCAAAGCTATTGTAAATAAGATGTATCTTAACTTTGAAGTGCATATTTTACTACATTCATGCATCATTACCAGATGATAATGCAGAAGTAGACCGGCTGGATGAGTTGTTCTTAAGAAAGATGGTTTGACTCACCAGCGATCACTTTCCATTGATAGATGTAGCTTGGTTTTCACCAATGGGAGGTGAATTTCTCCCATGATCTAACAGTTAGAGGGAGGTTAAGACACCATCCATGATATTATATTTAACAGGCAGCCACAAGCTTCAGTCAAGCAAAGGCCTTGTTCTAAACTGAAAAACCTGAAATAATACACAGGGATTCTGATAGATATACAGATAAAGCACCATGGGACAAAATCATAAAAGTTAATTATTGTGAAAACTTTGCAAGCTATCTAAATGTGTAATGACTGTACTGCTCTTTAATTGTTGACTTTCATTTGTATACTTATAATCACATTGTGATACTTATTGATTACATTTAATGAAATGACATAATACATATACCAATGACATATCAAAGGTCTCTAATAATAAATTCCAAACATAAATACCATATTACCTATATAGTCACAGCTACTATTTTGAAATCTTGGCCTTTACATATAATTCCTGTTATTACAAATGAAATTGTTAACATGCACCATAAATGTATGAATGAAAGATCACAGTGGAAGTTTACTCTCTATGAAAAAGCATACCTGCAGACATATGTGTGTTTGGGTACCATAGTCAATGTTATTCCCTGATTTAGCACACAAAAAGCTTCTATGGTCAAGTGATTTAACTAAAATTACTTAGTCTCACACAAAAATGTACATCAAAATATTCTTAAAGGGTTATTGCAAAGGATGTTGGTTAAGTAAATGATTGAGGTATCAGCAGAGCTGAACATAGTTTTCTATGATCATATGTATACATTTTTCATCTGTTTTAAGTTTGTTCTTTAAATGGCCAAGTTGCCTTATTTTAAAGAGGATCTCTTCACGTGTGCACATGCAAATTCTTCTGCAAGGAGGCTTTTCTTTTTTGCTCTAAAATATTAAGCAGGTGAAGGACCGATGAAACAGAATAAATACGTGCTATACATCTCAATCCTGATCCCATCACACCTGCCCTTCTGATATGATTAAAACTGGATGAAAAATATGCAGTTGTTTTGTGTTACTTATCTTTTTTATAGGTATTTTAATAAAACTGTAAGTTAAGGTGCTTCCACATTTATTTTCTTAAATGCTGTTTCCCTGAAATTCATTATAATTATAGGCTATAAATGGCATATATAAATACATATAGTGCATTTACTATAAATTTAAGAACTATACACATTACATAAAGCTTTCATAATGGCACACAATATTATACAGATACTGAATACTCCAATTCTGTGATCAGTGTGGATCCTGGAAGTGATCTGAAACCTCTCTGCATATCAGACTCAGAAGAAATAAATATGATAGCACATAACACCTAGAAATATAGGTGGAAAATGAAATGTATTCAGATATCTCTAAGGCCCAGAGACTGCAAAGCATAACACACAAACAAATGTAAGGAATTTAAGATAACGTAATCCTTACTTTCTAAAATAATTGCACCAATGCTTACTATACTAACAAATGAAAAGAAAAAGAAATAGAAATGACATTTTAAATTTAAAATCATAGCAACAGTATTCTCATAGTCAGGAGTAAATAAATGAAATTACACAAAGTTAAATATAAATCTGAGTAGGCATCGGTCAGTGCTATCTTACATAGAATACTGCTTATACTGTTGGTGCTTCCTGGTGTCCTACCTTACCTCGTGCCCTCACAATTCATAATTTAGACTTATGAAAAAGTTCAACCAATGACAATAATAGAAGAATGCCTTTAATAAAACCACTAAGAGATAAATCTAGTTGTTTTTGACTTAATTTGTAATCATGAAAAGTTAAAAAGGATAAAAAGTTAAAAGCTAGTTGCCTGTTTTTCTATAAGGGAAGATGTAAAATGCTTCCTCTTCACTCTCTTGGAGTTCAATGGAACAGGAAAATGGCTTTTTCATAGTTAGTTACCTTTATTAAATATTCAAAAATTTTAATATTAAACATGTTCAGATCCCTTTTCAAAATGAAAAAGTTTTGCCATTATAGTAATTTTGGATCTTTAACATCTCTTAAACTTCCACTGATGACTATCACTTCTTGAAGTGAAAGAGAAACTCCTTCTTCCAAGATTCAAAATCAATCACGTTTATCTATATATTTACATAATAAGTGATTTAACTTTATTTCTATAAGATTCACCCAAAAGTCCTTAGAGTAAATAAGTGTTGGAAGGATGTCAGAATGAGAACCTGAATCCTTGGAGTTTCCAATTCTGCCTTCGAGAAAAGCTCTGTGGCCCTTTATTTGTGCTTCCTCCCAGATCACTTTGGGCCTCCTGTAGACAGGACAGTGTGAAAATATATATGACTCCAAATACATATTCATAGAGTAAAAAATTAAATATTTTACAAGCACACACAATGTGTGTTGCATACTTATTCTCTCAAAGACTTTGAAAATGTTCAAAATTAGCATGAAACAAAAGAAGAGTTCCTACTGCCTCTCAATACTAATGGGGTAGGAGAAAGCACACACACAAACTGGCAAGGCCACCTACCTTCCAGGGCAAAGCTTTATGAAACTGTCACCATTTGTGCAGGTATTGGTATTATATGCCTGCAGCACTCTGCCTGCCTCAGCTGCAATTAAAACTGTCTCCTGGTTTTCTCATGTGTCTTTTAACAATACTTTTGGAAGGTGATTTATGGATTTCTATTTACCTTTTGAGACTCTCCCTGAGGAGATGCTAAGCAATTGATTGGCTGATTATCCCTGAAGCATCTGAGAGCTTAGTGAAATGCCTGGATTGTCTGCTAATTGTCAGGGACAGTGTGAATCCACTGTGAGCCCATGTGTTAATTAACTGAATGACCCAAAACCTAATTTCTGTGTTTTCTTTTAGAGAATTATTCCTAGAGTTTTAAAAATGTATTAGAATCTTCGTGTTTATTGTACCAAAATTCAAAATAACCAAATGTGAAAAAACCTAAATATCCATTGATAGAAAAGTGGATAAATAAAACGCTGATTATATGTGCAATATAATAGCGAGTAACCTTAAATATGAGTCCTTCAATATATGAACACATAGATGAACCTGTAGGACTTTATGCTAAATGAAACTACCTGCACAGTAGGACAGATATTACCGATAACCCCAGTTATATGAAATCTCTAATACAACCGAAGGTAGAGAGCCACACAGAAGATTACCAGTTGCAAAGGGCTGGGAGTTGAGAGAAATGAGGAATTTTTCATAAATAGTCATGAGGACAAAGTCATGAAAAATGAATAAACCCCAAATATGTGACTTGAAGCATTGTGTCAATGACTACAGTAATCTCCTGACTTATCAATATTTGAGTTGGAAAATGTCACAGACACAAAAGGATATTGTATTACAAACATTCACAGATGCAAAAGAAATCAAGAAAATAGAAAATGTGCCAACCTTACCATTTTAAGGTAATTGTACAAGTAAACATAACTTGATTACCATGTTCATATGTGTGTGTGTGTGTTGGTGTTTCACACTTTACACTGTATATTTGTGCCAGATGTGTGAAAGACTCATTCCTTAGGACTTACAAACAAACCCTACTTAAGAACAAACTCCCTGAAATGGAACCTCTCTGTAAGTCACAGACTTACTGTACTTTATCACACATTTGCAATTAAAGATGCATTTCTTGTACATAGTAATTGCTGGATTTTGTTTCTTGATCCACTCCACCAGTCTATTTCTTTTGATTGGTAAATTGAGGCCACTTACATTAATGGTTATAACTGATGTGTGTTGACTTATCTTTGTTATATTATCTTTCTGCTGTTGGTTCCCTATGTTTCACCGCTGTTTAATTGTTTGCATTGCTTGTTGGTTTCTTTCTGTTGTTGTTCTTGAAATTGTAGTAATTTTTATCTCTGTGTAGATTATCTTTCTGTACTCTTTGTAGAGTTGGCTGGGTGGTCATTAAGTTCTCCAATTGTTTTTTATTGTGGAAGTGTCTTATTTCTCCATTGACTTTGAAACATAGATTTGCAGTTTACATCAATATGGACTGCAAATTTTCTTTCAGTATTTGAAATACATAACTCCATGCTCTTCTTGACTTTGTAGTTTGTGTCAAGAAGTCTGCC
>RJWM01035767.1:0-18662 GCA_004363535.1 Dasyprocta punctata
GCAGTAAGATATTTCTGAATCATTCTGAAACTTTTAAGATCTTAAAGCAGATCACAAGTCATAGCATTCCAGGAAATGCTAAGAAACAGATTGCAGGAAAAACTGAGGGTGCATCTATAGACAGTGTGTGATTTGTATCAAGTTAGTTTCTTGGTAGACTTTGATAAAGTCCTACATACAAGACAAATAAGCTGGCATGTTACAGAAATTTGTGAATTTTGTAATAAACTAAGCATTACTTTAGGAGATGAAAAAATATCAGATGTGAATGAACAAGACAGTGATAAACTGAAAATTCTAAGACAAGATACGTGTGTTGGAGGTTGAAGGAAGGTAGTTCAAGAAAACAAATATACTTTAGTAAATCAGAAGTTGAACAACATTAGATAGTATATTATGTGCAATGCTGAGTATTTAGAAAACTGTTTAGGTAAATGTGCATTCAATAAAAATGTCAAGGAACTGGTCATAATCAGCTTTTGGTCCTGTCAGCAAAACTTACTGCCTAAAAAAGCCAAAACTGAAAAAGATCACAAGTGACAGAGACAAGCAAGGTCACAGACCAACACTTGTGATAGTTTAGACTAATTAGCAATGCAAAGTCTTTTTCGAACATTCAGGACTCCAACTACAGTGAAACTAATGCCAACATTTGGAATACCATTCCAAATGACCCAAGATCTTAGCAAAAATCATTAAGGTTAACTTCCAGGAATTTTCATTAATGAATAGATAATTTATCCGTGGAGGATCAGGGAAATTGCCCCCCATTATCCATTCTACCCCTTCTACAATAAAATCCACATTGACCACATATCTAAATCTTCCTTAAGCCAGATGAGGCCATATAACTAAATAATAGTCAATGGGCTTGCGGTATGTTAAAGAATAGATATTTGGTGTTTGTGCCAGTTAATCTTAATTAACAACTTGACTGGATTAAGAAACTCCTAAAGAGGTGATTGGATCATAGAAATATTATACCCATTATTGACTTAATCAACAGATATTCATAGTTAAATGTGTAATTAGGAAGTAGGGCCTAGTTGGAGGAGGTGAGTTACTGGGGACATTTGATAGAGGGTGTATTTCTCACTGGTACCGCTCTCCTGAGCTCTGTTTTCTGGTCATCATGATGTGAGCAGTTTTTCTTCACCACACCTTTCCACCATGATGTTTTTGCCTTGAAGTCAGTCTACCAGGGATAGGATCCTCTGAACTCAGGAGCCAAATTAAGCCTCTCCTTCTTCAAATTGCAGGTGTTGGGTATTTTGTCCCAGCAATGGGAAAGCTGATAAATACAGTCTTTGTCCCCACTTCCTGGCACAGAGCTCCTAAAACCCTTAGAACTTCATGTGTGACAGGAATATAATTTTTATTCACTTTGACTCCCTTATAGTCACTCTGAGTTTAGGCTAAGAATTAACTTAAAGTGAGTCTTTAGATAGGTTCAGGTTAAGGCCAGTCACCAGAGGATCAAACTTCTGACTAGAGGTTTGAAATTTTCAGCAACATGGACATTCATTGGAAAAGGTGAAGAGGGATCTGAATATTGGGCTATACAGTTCTTGAACCACGAGATTTGGAAAGCTGCCTGTGTAGTGAACGTGTTTACATGCTAGAAGTTTGTATATCCCAAATCTGTGAGGACAGAGTCTCATGTCCTTGGAAGAAGACCATACTCTATGAACTTCTTTCAGACCTTGTTCTATATACTTCTTCATCTAGTGATTCATTTGTATTCTTTATAATAAATAGTAGGCATAAGTGTTTTCCTGAGTTATGTGACTTACCATGGCAAATTTTCAGAACTGAAAGGCATTATGAAAACACCCAAATCTGAAAGATGAGGCAAAAGTATGGGTAGCCTGGGCATCTCACTTTTATTTGGCATTTAAAATGGAAGCAGACTTATGAAATTGAGCCCTTTAACTTGCGGGATTGGCCTGAATCTTAGGTAAATAGCACTAGAATTGAAGTGGCTAGTTGGTATAAAAAAAATGGTATTAAGGCCAGTGGCAATCACAAGACCAGCCAAAAACCAAGAAGCCAAGCTGCACCCTGCACCCTCCCATGCTCCAGCAATAGTCATGAGAGCAGGTAAGAACCAAGAAGCCAATCCATGCCCTCCTGTGCATCAGCCCGCCTCCCCTTTCCCCCCACCACAGTGATCAGCTGGTTGATTCAGAGGAACACAGGCTGAGATTATAGCAACTGAAGTAGAAACAATTTAATACCTGCATTGTTTTATTGACTTTGCAGGTTTAAAGCCAGTAGTCTGAGTATCTATTTAAAGGATAAAAATACACAGTATAGTAACTACTGGGGATTTCCTACTGTCTTGCTTTTGAAATCTAATATTGTTTTCATTGTTTTGTTTTGTTCCATTTTATTGTTTTGTTTTATTCCCTGTAAAATAAAAAATTTTTAAATGATACTAAAAGATGCCACATGTTTAGTGTCAGAAAAAACCTCAGAGGAGTTGTAAATAAGTATCATATCCTCCAGGAGGTGTTCTTAAAATAGAAAGACACCCTTTTCTCCTCTTTCCCCATCATCTGATGGTAGAAAAGCAAGTATAACATTCTCAGCTCCAAAAATCATCCTACACTTTGTGCTTAGGAATGAATTACACATGACAAAGACATGGGATGGAAGGAGTGTGGGTAGTGGGAGCCCAGCCAAGAGTCCTGATTATCTGTCTTAAGAATACAGTGAGAAAAATAAAAAACAGAGACAGATATAGTATTCCATCAATGGCTGGGAAGTCAGTGCCTCTGGATTAGACTTCTACTACTCCCAAAGCAGCCACTATTTATTAGGTGTATACTGTGATAGGTGAGGCTAGCAAAAGATTACAATTCATCAGAAGATTCAGACTCAAGAGGGCATAGATGATCATATGCTAAGAAGGATTTTGCCCTGGAGTATAATCCTAGGATGACTCAAGAAAGTGTAAATGATCTTATGCTTAGTAGAGTCAATGGGAAACATCAGATGGGTGGTGTCAATAATCCTAAACCTTCCCATTATCCCATAGGGAAATATGCAAAATTAGCCAAGGTGAACTTGTGGTCCCCAACATGTGGGTCCATTAACTACAAACTGCCAAAAAAAAAAATTCTAGATATCTATCTCCAGAATTCATATGAGATGTAAAGCCTCTGGTATATTTATATGTTTGCATCATGCACAGTCAATTCAAATGCTAATGATGTAAAAGAAACTCTAGAGTAAAAGCTTTAAAATTCTAACACAGGATTTTTCTACCTGTCTTAGTTACCTTATTCATTACTGAGACAAAATACCCAACACCCAAAATTAAAGGAGGAAAAGTTTATTTAGCTCAAAGTTAAAGGAGGAAAGGTTTGCAGAGGTTTTAGCCACAATCAGCTGAGGTCAAGGCATGGTGACATGGCAGACAGGTATTGCAGAGGAGAAACTGTTCATGGCAGGTAGAAGGTAGCAAATCAACAAGGAATGACCACAGGTCTTTATATCCCTTATATCTTAGCTAGGCTACTTAGGAAGTATACCATTCATACCCTTAATCCTAGCATTGCTCCATGAATCTATCCCAGTATCACACACTCTAGAGTTAACATGTATTAAGTAATACTACATGACATACCTTATGCCTAATCCTTTATTTCCATTTTTTTATTTCATGCTTTTGTTTTTCTAGGAGATACTACTATGTCCAGGTAGAAAGAAAGCAAATAAGAAATTCTAGACAGTTCAAGATATTTGCCCATAGATTACCACTGATAAGACAGCACCTGGCTTTGAGCTCCAAGCAATTCACATTCAGAGACTAAATGACCCATTATTCTGTACTGCCTCCCTATTAGGAGTAGATATCATATTATATATTTTTAATTAGCCCTTGCTCTCAACATTTGGGGATTTTAGCACCACTCTCACTTTCTATACACATATTTTCTGAAAATATTGTTTATTAAGTATAAATAATCCCAAATTGTCCACATGCAATTATTACAGAGACAAAAACAATAATGTTGTTCAATTAACTTAATACATTTCACAATGTGAATTAAGATAGTTGCAGTATGTTTGATATTTCTCTCATTAAGAAATTGTCTAATTTTCCTACCCTTGAAGCTATCCTGGTTCAGTAATTTACCTGATCAATGAAATGCAAAAGTGACTCTGTGAGACTTCCAAGGATGTATTAAAAAGTAGTCTGGAAGCATCCATGTGGCTCCTTTGGGACAGTTACTCTTGAACCTCTAAACTACTGTTTGAAATTTACCTACCCAGGAAACAAAATCAATCATTACCTAAGGGATACAGCAAAAGTAGAACTAAGAGGGACGTTTATAGCAATCAATGCCTGCAGAAAGATCTCTAATAGATAACCTACCACTGAACCTTAAGGAACTAGAAAAACAAAAACAAGTGAAACAAAATGAGTAGAAAGAGAAAGATAATAAAAATCAGAGCAGAAATAAATGACATAGAGATAAAAAAGAAGAGATTAACTAAACAAAGAACTGATTCTTTAAAGAGATAAAGTAGACTAAGAAAAAAATTAGAAAAGATGTACATAAATAAAATCAGAGTCAAAAGGGGAGAGATTACAACCAACACCATAGAAATACAAAGAACCAGTAGAGATTATTACAAACAACTATATGCCAACAAATGTTATAACCATCTAGAGCCAGATTTCTAGACATGTATCTTTTAGCAAGATTTTTATTATGAAGAAATAGAAAATCTTAACAGACCAATAACAAGAAACATAATCAATAATTAAAAGTCTCCTATCAAAGAAAAGCCCAGGGCCAAATGACTTCCCTGATGAATTCTATCCAATATTTAAAGAAGAGAAAATGCGAAGTCTTCCTAAATTATTCTAAAACCTTAAAGAGAAGAGAATTCTTCCAAATTCACTTTATGAGACCAGCATTGCCCTGATACCAAAACCAGACAAGAACACACAAAAATAAAACTACAGCAAATATCCTCGATGACTATAGAATCAAAAATTCTCAATAAAATACAAGCAAACTAACTCCACATTAAAAAGATTATTCACTATGATCAAGTAGTATTCATCTCGACTTCCAGGAAGATGGTAGAGCAGTAAGCAGCAGAGAAAACAACCTCTCTGACAGTCACCATCAAGACACAGGAGAAGGAAGGAAGTGGGTCCCCTGGACCCAAAAAGAATCTGATGTGTGAATTGAAGCCCACAAAGACAATAAAAAGTAAAAAGAAAAATTTCAACAAAGAAGAAGGTGGTAGCTGGTGGCACCTTCGGCCAGAGCCAGACTCACTGTGTGAGAGGAGATTTTGGAACTCGGGGACACACAGTCATAGTGATGGTGGTGGCTAGCAACTCCAGAGGTCTCTGCAAAGAGACACGGCAGTGGAGGGGAGTGGTGGATGTGGAGGACTACACTGACTGGTGGTGAGTGCAGGGTCTCAGTCCTCCTATGGGAAAAAGTGATTGGTTGGGAACCATTTTGGAGTCAGGCCAGATAACCCTGGAACCAGAACTGCTGCCAGCTTCATCCAGCAGCTCCTAGCTGGGCACAGACCCATGAAATTCCTTGGGCTGCAGCAATCCCAATGAGTCTTGGCTTGGGGTAAGCCTGCTAAGGTTATCTACTACTCTGCCATAAAACAATGGCAGGCTTGATAGGATACAGTGGCACAATTTGGGACTCTGTCTCCACAGGCTGTCTACTCGTGAACCCAGAGAGAATCCTGAAAGTTGACTATTTGGTTTTTTGTTTGTTTGTTTGTTTGTTTGCTTTGTTTTATTCAGTTTGTTTTTATTTCTCTTTCTCTTTCATTGTTTTTATTTATGAGTGTGAGTGTGATTCCTAAATTCTTTGTAGGTGTGGTTCTGTACTGTTCTTCCTTTTACGTCTTCCATCTCTCTTTTCCTTCAGGCTTCTGCACCAGTTTTCTCAAGTTGTTGGGATCCACCTTCGTCCTCCAACCTTACTGTAATATCTTTCTCTTTTTCCACTTCTCTATTTTTTCCTTAATCCATTCTAAATTTTAAATATTTTAAATTTCAAAATTGACACATTACAGACTTACATATTGCACATAATTTTGTGGTTTGTTTCACATCTTGTAATATAATCACAAATCTAGGTCATACAGTTAAAATTTGCAAATTAAGGGTTAGCTCAGTTTGTTGTTGGCTGTGTTGGATGGTATTGGTACCATTATAGCCAAAATGACAAAATTGTTCTAAAGAACTGTTGGTCCTGATAATCCATGGCTGAGATTAACAAAGGGTCACAGAAAATACTGTGGCACAATGCAAAAGAACCAGTGACTAGGCCAAATGAGCAACAACTTCTCATCTCCAATGAACTGAAGAGGTAAGATTTTCCAACAGACTCAACACCCAAAAACCAGCTACACCTGGAAGATACCTTAGAGAAGTAATCATCACCTAAGTGTGCTAAATACCACCAATAAAGCAACCTCCCATAGGCAACTTAAAAACATCACCTCAGGAATTAAACTAAAAAAGAAATGAGAAGACACTTAAACAAGATGCAACCCCAGACATCCAGTCCACCAAAGGCATACCAGGGGTGGGGGGGGAATGAGGTGGGACAATCTGAAAGCCCCCCCACCAGATCTCTTTGAAGTGATAACAGCAAAGCAATCAAATGAGGCTCTGTAAAAAATGAAATCAGAAATAATCTCTCAAGTAAATACAGAGATTACCAAAATATACACGTTTAGCGATGTTAAATCAGACACATACAAAAAAATAGATGAGCTTAAGCAAATTATGGAAGTGCAGCATAAGAGAGAAACAGAATCCATAAAGCAGATTCAAGTAGATATCCAGGAGAATAAAAGCTCCATTGAAAGTATTTGAAGCAGACTTTGCCACTGTATGGTTCAAGTCCAGCTGCCACCAATTCTACCAAGCTTTTTGGGAACTTGTTCCAAGATGGCCACATGGCCAAACAGCTCAGGAAAGATGCAGAGGGCTCCTTGGCACACAGACACAGGGGTGAGGTATTTTCTTTGGCTTAGCCTTAAAGCAGGAGACTTGGACACTGTGACTCAGCTACCTTAGCAGGAAAATTGAATGTGAAGTTAGCGCACCAGTTTCAGGGTGCTCTGCAAGCATGTAGACCAGGATCTCAGAATGGGGACAGATCACTTCAGGGAGCAGAGACATGCTTCACTATCCCTTTCTTGTTTGCTTGTCTCTCAGGTCCACCTTCTCCTCCCTCTTTCCCTTTCTTTCTTCTTTCATTTCTTCCTTATTCTGAAAGCAGTTACTTCAGCACAAGGCTAAGTGATTTGAATACTTGCTTTCTTTTCAGTAAAGATATAACAGGGTCAAACACATTGAACCTCACTGCAGGAATCCATGGCTGTCTTGTGCTGTTGTACCCACCATCTAAGACAGTGCTGGGAACACACTGCTCTTCAGCAAACACTTGTTGATGGCTGAGTGATTGCTTCATGTTTGGAAATACAAGTTGACATTTTAAACCTTTTCTTGTTCTCTAATGCTGCCCCCAAAGTAAAATTGGAAGGGTCTTGCTTCAGAACTGGCTAAAAGTGCAGTTATTCCCTTACCTTTCCCAGGGTGACACCCAGTGCAAGTGCCCAGGGAGAGTGGAGAACCTATTCTAGTGCCTCCCCACCCTGTCCCATTTCTGCGAATGTCTGAGCTTGCCAGAGAGATGCTGCCCTTCCATACCATGCCTCCTATGTGCAGGGCCTCGGCGGACTGAAATCTTAGCAATTTCCGTAACCGAGATTCTCTTTTGTTTTTCCTTTTTCTGTAGATCATGAGGAAATAACATGAAAATTTTGATTGTCCCTGCATACAGATAAAATAAGAGGGATTCCCACATTTTGCATTTAGATTCTTTATCACCAAAGTCAGCTGGGGCGTGTGTGTGTGTGTGTGTGTGTGTGTGTGTGTGTGTGTGTATCTGCACCCCTGCTTTCCGCCAACCAGCCACCTCCCCTGTACGTATTGCTGAGTCTTTCCACCCGAACACTTTGAGGCCAGGGGACTGATCCAAAATGAAGATTTCTTGTCAGTCATTGCATTTGTTTTTAGTCATCGGTAGGTGGGTTCAAGCTATGGGGACAGATGCTGGAGAGGTTATTTTCTCACGTCGAGTTGGTGCGGTCCTGATGGTGTGGTCATCTTGTATGTGAGGATGCCCAGTTGTCCGCCCTTATGAAAACTGCTCAGCACGCCCCTCACCCCCTTCATTGCAGACTGAGTCACACAGCAAGCCACAGCAGCACCTGCAGCTGCCCCACCCCACGGCCAGGGCTGCGGTGGCACTCAGACCCACTTGGCAGAGTGGCCCAGCACCTGTGGGAGCACTTAAGGTGCTGACCTTCAAGAGCAATTTCAGTCAGGAATAGACAGGCTCAATTGTTCATAAACCTGACATTTATTACTTGGAGAGTCTTTCTCCACTGTACAAGCTGCTCTTTACAATTTTATCAAATAAAGTGCTGCTTTTACAAACGCCCCACTTTCTCGCCCTGGCACCCTCCTCCCACCAGCTTCTCCTGGGGGTTGTTCACGCACAGAGATGCGGGATGCTGGGGCCATCCACTGGGCAACTCATGGCTCTGCAGTGGGGCCCACACTGGCTCCCAGGCAGGTAGGTGTGCGCACTGCTGTCCTTGCTTTATTTAGGGAGCAATTGGTGACAGTGAAGGGTAGAAAATGGTGGTTTCCTCTTCCCCCTCTTCCTCTTCCTCTTCCTCCTCCTTCTTCTTCTTCTCCTGGTCTCCCTCCTTCTTGAAAGACATCAGATTCTATTTTACATTTTCTTGGTTGTGGTTCAGACCAAATCTTAGAACTGATCTATTTTGAGCAGTCAGATCCCTCACATCTTTAACAAATGGTAACAAAATGGGGAAACTGTTTGTCAGGCTAAAAATGAGAGGATTCAGTGTAGATCTCTATCATTGTACTGTTGTAATCAATAGCATCCTAAATTGTAGAAATCCCAATGTTTTCCATCTTGCTTTAGTTGAACTCAACTGAAGGACCTCATTATCCATTTTGAAGAATGGATAGTTCAGTGGTGGTAGGGGGAACATTGTATCACAATTACATTCTCCTACAAATTAGATGATTCTATTGAGATTGGGGTGGTGAGTCCTTCCCTAGTTCTGAATTATAGATGGTCCTTAGGGCTCTTTTATCATATAAGCCTAGGAGAGTAGAGTTGGGAATAGACTAAACGTAAGCATGATGGTATCCTTTTCAGTCTCAAATAGAACAAGCAGACAGCTTGTTTTAAGAAAAAAGTTACTTATATGGTGATTCATAAACAATGACAGAGAAATATTGTAAATGACACAGAACATGTTAAATGTACTTCCCCCTGACTTTTTTAAATGAAACAAGAACAAGAATAAAAATGATGATACAGAATTTCAAAATGAAATAATAGATTAACAATGGTTAATATATTGCGTATTGTTATCTTCAAAGTAGTTGCTCAGATTATAAGATACCAGCATGAAAGAATGATCAAACAATAAAAGCATTAAATTTTTTTTGATGAACTAACAGAGATTAGTGGTACAATTATCTATCATATACATAATATATATATTATATATCATCTTTTCCCTTCTTTCTTTTCTCCATTCCCCCATGTAGAAAAGAAAGTGATTATTTATGAATCACCAGCTTTTTTTACCTTTTGAGCAGTTTCTTCTCCTTTTACTTTCGCAATAGCTATTGTACATTTTGGATCTTATTTACTCTTTTGGTTCTTTGTACTCAGGAGACAATACGATGTTTATGCATGTGAGTCTGATTTATCTCACTTATGAATATGGTCTCTAGCTGCATCCATTTACCTATAAAACTCTCAGGTTTATCTTTCTTTATAGCTGTATAGTGCTCCATTATATAAAAATACCACATCTTTTTTATCCATTCTGTGGTTGATGGGCATTTGGGTTGTTTAGAAGATTTAGCTATTACAAATTCGAATGCTATAAACATGGATGTATATACATCGCTGCAGTATGATGTTTTCAGTTCTTCTGGAAAAATACCCGGAAAGGGAATGTATATGTACATAAAAATAGTTAAGATAGTTACACTACTGATTTCTCTGAGTTAGCTGAAGAGAAAGATTTATACTGGTATTGTTTGGACAATTGAAGGCAGATGTCTTGTTCTCTGGGTGAATGACTTCAGGATGATAATGTGCAATGCATGTATCATTGTTACCCCTGGATTGATGAACTTTAATATTTTGTTTTTCTTCCTCTTCTTCTTTTCTTCTTCTTCTTCTTCTTCTTCTTCTTCTTCTTCTTCTTCTTCTTCTTCTTCTTCTTCTTCTTCTTCTTTCCTTCTTCTTCTTCTTCTTCCTCTTCTTTCTTTCACGTTTGAATAAAATGGATTTTTAAGAAAGTAATATTCATCTCAGAAATGCAAAGATGATTAAATATAAGCAAATCAGTAAGTGTACTATACCACATCAACAGAATAAAGGACAAATACTATATGATTATCCCAAAAGATGCAGAAAAAGTCATTTGATAAAATTCAACACCTCTTAATGATAAAAAGTTTGAATAAATCAGATATCAGCTCAATAAAACTCAACAACTAAAATGATTTGAATTGGGAAAAGCTGAAGGTTTGCTTTCTGAGATCTAGAACAGGCAAGAAATCTCATTTTCATCAAGTTTATTCAGCCTAGTACTAGAAGTCCTAGCCAGAGCATTGCAGCAACACTTGCAACTCTCTATTTCTGACTTCTGGATCAAAACTAAGTTGGTACAATTCTGGAGCCCTAAGTAAGTCAGCAGTTCTCTGGTTCTAGGGTCCTGATAGTGAAGTTGTAGCAAAGCCCTTGCATCCTCAAGTCCTCTCCTGGTAGTTTCTCCTGGCGACCTGGTCTAGAATTCACTCATATTTTTAAAATGTTGATAATCTGTGGTCAATTCCAAATAGTAACCTCATTTCTCATCAAATTATTCCTCCACACCTTGTTCATGTACTATGTCTCACAAAAACAAAGGAGATAAAACAGAGAAGGAATGGTGCTTTGCCTCCAATTTTATGAAAATTAAAGGCTATCATTTTATCTATTGAGTTTATGATAGAGAAAGTATAAGAAGAATAGCACTTCACATTGTCAGGTTATTCCAAATATTGCTTAGACCAAAGCTGCCCTAACAGAGAATTAAACCCATCTAAGTCTCCAAAACTTAACTGACTATGGAGTCCAAAGCAAGAAATACTATCAACATGAGTATACTTCCCAAAATATTCCAAAATGAACCTTCAGTAAAGCAAGCTTTTATTGACCTGAAACATACTTCTAATTTCAAAAAGTCTCATTTGATCCTTTCTGAATCAGATCATACCAAGTGTTCTTGATAACTCACATTGCCATGAATTGCCACATTTGAGAAACTGGGGTACTCCCATCCCTCTCCAAAGGAAGTTCCTGTACCTACCTATTGCCCAGTGAATAGGTGCTGTCTTTTTATCATGAAGTGAATGTAATAACCTTGACTTCCAGGCACTTGGCAAAGCTCCTCTACAACGTGCTAAAATTGGAATCTTATCTCTTTTTGGAAAGCCAGCACTTTGAAAATTACACTGTGAACTCCACTTTTGGTAAATGATTGATATCTTTTCCTACTACACTGATCCTTTAGGATTAAGAAAATGTTTACAATCAAGTGAAAAATAGATAAGATAAATGTGAAAAGGGGCCAATTGTTTCTTACCAAGCATACTTGATTGACAAATGTCGGCTAAATGTGTCACATACTTTATTGTATTTATAGATGGTGTCCTTCTACACCTTCAGTCATGACCTTTCCCTGTGACTCCATTTGTAATATCCCTCCTCATATGTTTCAGTCAAGCTCTGACTGCAAATATCTTGGATATTTAAACACTGGTAGTTTGATTGGTCCTATCTCAGCTGGTTGAGAACAAATGTTATATTTTCAGATTTGATTACTTCTTGAAATGTTTTCCTGAACATTTTTTTTTTTGGCACCAGGGATTGAACCCACAAACTTGCGCCTGCCAGACACTTAAACCACTGAGCCAAACTCCCAGCCCTAGTTTTTTGAGGCAGGGTTGCACTACGTAGCTCAGGTCGGCCTTGTGCTCGTGTTGTAGCCCAAGCCGGCCTCGAACTCACAACGCTCCGCCTATCTCAGCCTCCCGAGTGCTAGGATTAAAGGTGTGTGCCACCACGCCCGGCTCTGAACAATTTATTATTCAAAGTCTCATATGACTTTACTAATATCCTATTATCAACTTCAATCAGTATGTTTTCCAAAGCTGATCTTCAGCAAAGATAGGCTCTTACTCAAATTTCTTACTGGGACACACTTTTCATTTCAAAAATTGTTCAACAAATGAAGTACAGTCTATAGATCTACATAAGGATTAGTCACAAATTATTGTTAATCTGGATCAAAATATACTAACAAAATTAAGTCGCATAAATGGTTTGAGCTAGATTATGAATTCATCAGATTCATTGATCCTAATACTCCTCATGGCTGAAAGTAAATGAGAATATAGCAACTTGTTTTTCCATTTAGGCCACCCTACCACATCCTTAGCAAAGATCATCTCGTCCCTGTGGCTCAGCCAGTGGAGACAGGAGCATGTATTTCCTCAGCATTCCTTCACAGCATTCGTCTTGGTCAAATTTATCTGGATTACTCAGAAGTATTGCTTCAAAATAATTCTCTTCATTCTTCAATTCAAATAAGGGCTTCCCCTCATAATGGTCTACACTAACTAAAAATCTGAGAATAACAGTATACTTAAATAAGTTGATACAAAAATTTCTCTTATTTTAAATGAAACCAGAAAAAAAGGAACCAAAGTGAAATTTTCTCTTCTTCCTTGGTTTTTGTTTCATATGGGAATGACCCCTTATATAAAATATATCTTTTGTACTGTGTAATATTATATGTATGTATGTATGTAGCCAGATTCAAAGATGATAAGTTATGCATAATCTAAATTCAAAGACTCTCTCAATGATCAAATGTCAAAAATCATAAAATTGTACCCTGATAACTGGGGAGACCTTGGATAACTCCTTAAGATATCCTTCATTTAACTTGCTGACCTCAATATTTTCCATAAAAAGTTTAAGAATAGCCCTTTGAAATCCTCATACCAAAAATGTATCCCCCATTTTAAGAACAATGTGAAAATTTCAGCACAGTGTTCTGAATCTGTCTCTGAACTGAGGGACATTAGCTAAGGCTAAGAATGAGGTCTCTTCTTATAAACAGGATAAATAAGCATATATCTGCATTTGGTACAGTGAATGTTCTACTTTCCTGCCCCCTTTAAATCCTAGGAAACTGTATCCAAACTTTATATCATCTCAGAAGGGAGCTCGAGGGATCTTCTCTAGTGAAATTTGCTAAACTAAAAGAAAATATTTTGAGATTAAAATTTGGAGATTATGTAACATAGCCTTGTTACCCTATATTCATTCACCCTGTGAGAAATATCTGTTCTCAGGTCCCACCAGATCATGAGGAAAAATTATTCTCAATTTTCCATACCAAATCATAATAGCTATCAAATGAAACTATTGTATGAAAACATTTTCTACTACGAAAAGGTTTTTTAAAATGTGTCTTCTTGGGAAGCTGCCAGAGGACACACTTTAACCAAAAAAGTAGAATAAAGCAATGTGAATAAAAACGTAGGTTCCAAAAAGTAAGTTCTAGGCAAAGAAAAATTCTCAAATGATGATTATGTAGAATAAGAAAAGCCTAGACAGAGTTCCAGGAAAGATATATATATTTTTTAAAAGTTATAAGATATCAATTTCCTGATGTATTTGACCATATTAATTAAGAGTATTTCAAAGTTCTTTGAACCAGGAGGTCATGCTTAAAATATTGATGAATTCATAGAAATCTAATCAAATGATTAAAACTTTAGGAACATAAGCATACAGTATTAACTAGTACACACATAATAAAAGATATATATACCAGATGAAACACCTAAGGTTGTCAAAAATGATTAGTTCTGAGAAATGAGAATATTATTTCAAACTATATACATATTAGCAATCTTAGAAAAGAAATTTTAATGTACATAATTCTTAAAATTCATATTCATTTCTTGAAAATCATATGAAGGAAAAATATCAAAGTAAACATAAAGCTACAGCTATAACCATGTTTACTATAACACTTTAATTATACTGGAAAATTGAAAATAATTAAAATGTCCTGAAATAGACCATTAGTTCAATCTATTCTGACAAATATGCTGAATACCAATACTAAATATTATGAAATCAGAAATAAATTATGATATTGACATTAATCATTTTTCAAAATGTTATTAAGTGAAAATGTAGTGTGCTACTTTTCATAAGTATCCTACTTTTCATAAATAAGAAAAAGACCTGAAGAAGAAGTCTGATAAGACTTTAATACACAAGGATATTAGCCGTTATTGTATCTGAATGGAAGTATAGATAGATTTTTCCACTTTTCAAAGTAATTTTACTTCTGATTCTTACATTAGAAATAAGGTGGTAGGTGAAAAAATAACTGTAACAGTATTCTGAGGTCTTCTTGACAGGAATTGAAGTTTTTTCCTTACCCCATGAATACCAGCTGGTCGCCTGAGCTGCTTTGACCTGTTGAACACAGCAAAGACAAGGCTACATCAGCTCTGCACCTAGGCTTTGTTGGGAGAAAAACTTTTTCTTTACCAATTTAGGACTCGATGCCTGGGGACTTGTGAATTAATGGACAGTGGAAAGATTAACGAACAAAAGCTTAAAATCTCATGCATACGAAGGACTCACTAAAGAGTGACTCCCAGAAGCTGTGTTTGAGGTTAATGTACTACCTTAATAGGGGACAGAGGAGACAGGACTTGCAAGGAAAACAAGAGGCTTCTCTGAGAAATCAGCTGGAGGCACAGTAGCTTCTGATAAAGGTTATTTACCCAATTTCTTATTCCAATGCCACTGGTCAGCCTCCATCCAGACAGGGATTCCTGGCAGTTTCATCCTTAGCAAGCTCCACCTTTAATCAGATGAGAGATGTTCAGAAAAGATCTGCTGTACCTCAGATGTCTCCAGTTTAAAGTAATCTTTGTGCCATTCTGATGGGGTATGGGTCCCTTCAGCCTCAGAAAAAACATACAGCTTCTACTCTCCCGTTCCTACAATCTCACGCCTGCCAATAGGGGAACAATACTGGACTGGCTTGTGGGAAAATAGGACACCACCTGGAGGGCGCCCCAGCTGTCTCCACCTCCACACCCAGGTGTTAAAAATCTTCATCCCAGGTCCCAGCAGCTGACTCATGAATCAGAGGAGCTGGAGTCAAAGGTGGGAGAAGAAGCTGCAGAGAAGAGTCACCCGCTGACCCAAGTCAGACTGCCAACCAACAGAATCGTCACCTTCACTCCTAAATTCTGGGATGAATTGTTAACCACATAGATATACTTGACAAAGAAATGGATTGTCTGTTTAAAAAAACAATGATAAATGATTCAAGAAACACAACTAAAAGTTGTTTAATCATGAAAACTAAATCATTCATGGGATGAAAAAGTTAATCATAAAGTTATATGCAAGAAACTATTAAGCTTTTTTCGGTGTATTTGTCTCTGTATGAAAAGAGGAAGAGATGATCTGCAATTTAAAGCCAATGAGGGAAACTCTGTCTCCAAGCCTGGTATAGTAATTAATATGAGGACCTTACGACAGCCACATGGTATTCCTGCAGCAAACAGCTTAGTAAAAACCCAGAAATACTGAGCAGTCTTTCAGTACAAAACTGAACCATGTGTTTGAGAGGTGAAAAGAAGATGAAATTATATTGAATGGAGAAGAGCAGGCAAAACCACATGCCCTAGGTTTGCTTTTGACAGCTGCTGACTCAGTTATTTTTCATCCTTAGGTCGCACACGATGAGTACTAGATCTTTGGTTGGTTTGGTTTGGGTTTTTAAAACACTATTACTGGACTGGGAATTTAGCTCAGTGGCACAGTGCCTGCCTGGCAAGCTCAAGGTCCTGAGTTTGATTCCCAGTACAAAAGTAAAATGAAATAACATAAAAACTATTACCACCATATGCACCAGCCACTAGTGTGTTGGATTGAGGAACTGAGAGAAGTAAAAATTATAAACCTGTCTTGAAATGCATATGGGATAGAATATTGCCAGTAGAGATTAAAAATGCATGAGAAAATCAATCTATTTCTCCTCCCCTATTGTTATCCTCAATTTTATTACTATGCAGCCAAGATGCTAGAAACTATATTGTTTTAAAGAAATAATAATAGAGTAAGTTTGCTTTTTTCCTGACTTCTCAGAGATGCCCAGAAGTGTGTTACACACACAATGCACTGTTAAAAGTAGGCATACATATGTTCTTCAAGACAGCTGTTAAGCATCGTTTTGTTGTATCATTTGTGTGTGTACCAGACACACTGACCAGTTTTATTTTACAGAGATTTTATGGCAAGATTAGTTACAATTACTGCATTTTCAATGCAAGGCAGTTGTCAAAGCTCTGGTTTGTACCTGAAGGGACACATTTCTACTGGTAAAGGTAAGACATATTTTTAAATAATTTTTAATTTTATTTTTATTAATATGCATTAATAGTACATTTTGGTTAGAATCAGTGTGGTATTTCCACACATGCTTACAGTGTGCTCTGATCAAATCTGACCTCCCTTTAATAATAACTTGCCTCTTACTATAGAGAAATGAAATACAAAATTGCAGCCTCCACACTATAATTACATCATTTGAAGATTATATATGGGAATACAAAGGCTGAAAATATCATTTAAAATATAAATATGCTAATCTAGTAAGGAATAAAATTTATTTTCAAATGCATATTGCTGCTTTTGTGGTACTGTTGGTATAATACATATTTTACCCCCAAAAAACGTTTAGCCAAGCAACAACAACAGTATAAAACCCGCTCAAATACTCAAATTGCATACTTTATTGCAGACTCTGGATTAATGCATCAAATTACCGCTGTGAGGCATATCAAAATGTTTCGTATTAGCGTTTTGCTGAGATTCATATGCTTTTATTCTACCCTGAAGCAAACAAGTAATTCTTGAAAATCCAAAGCATGCAAATAATATATGCTACAATAATTTTCTCAAAGCACTTGTTTCATTGAAGTTTAGGAAAAGTAATGAATAGTCAAGATTCAATGAGCAGATATGTAAATCTTACAAATGAGATCAACTCTTTGATGACAGAACCATTTTTTAAACTATAGATTTCTGCTGCCTGAAACTGTAATATTCCTCGAAGGCCCAGCAATAGTTTATGAAGCAATAGATACAAAAAGGAATGATTTCTTATAAATTGGTAGTTTTAATTACAGAACTCAAGAAGTTTTATAGTTACTTCTACACATGTACTTAACTTATCAGACTGATCACAAGCCTCACTGTAAGCTCTTTGTTTACAGTTACATCTTCTTTCTTAACTGTGTCATAAAGTTCCTGAGTCTTTTGCCCTGAACTGTCCACAAAGTCTGGAAGCATGAAAATGAATATTGAGCCAGACTTGCACCGCCTGCATAGTTGTTGGGCTGAACTTGCAGACAGAACCAGGGTCGGGTTGGCGTCACTCGGGGTACCCCAGCTAGCTCCCTGGGACGGGAAGGCCTTGGCCCCCACCCAGTTAAGGCGGAGGCTCCACCCACTCACCCCGGGAGGCTGCCCTCCCTTGCTGCGCAGGGTACCCAGCCCACCGGGTCCCGGGATCCTGTACACCGCAAGAATCAGCACGAACCTCAGGGGAACACCAGCCAACCTCACAGGACACAGAGGTACACAGCCCAGCCCAGATCAGCCCAGGACCCCAGAGCTGCTCACCCAGAACAGACCAACATAGCTGCAGGGACCTGCAGAGCTTGGGCCCCCCCCCACCAGAGTGCAGAGTGCATGCCAGCTCCATTCTCCAGCTGGGAGCGGCCTGGGTGTGCACCATCCCACAACTCACGTGCAGACCCACCCCTGCCCAGCAGGGTTGCTCCCAGCACTGTAGGCCTGGGACCTGCCCAGACTTGCATCACCTGCATAGCTGTTGGGCTGAACTTGCAGACAGAACCAGGGTCGGGTCTGCGTCACTTGGGGTACCCTGCCTAGCTCCCTGGGACCAGGAGGCCTTGGCCCCCACCCAGTTAAGGCAGAGGCTCCACCTGCACGCCCCAGGAGGCCGCCCTCCATTGGTGCAAGCAGAAGCCAGCCCACTGGTTCCCGCGATTCAGCGCGACCCAAAAATCAGCACAAACCTCAGGGGAACATCCGGCCAGTCTCACAGGACACAGAGCTACATAGATTCCAGAAGAAAATGACAAAATGAAAGACCAAGAGGCAGTCTCAGTCCCCCAGCCCACAAAGAACAAACCCAAGAGACACTGAAATGGAAGACAGTGGGAGTCAGACAAATAGAATTCTGAAATGATAGAAAATGCAATAAAGAAACAGCTTGATGAAGCTATAGAGAAATTCAAATCAGAAATATTCTCTCAGCTCAAAAATGAAATGAGAATCATTATTAAAGAAATGTTGTGTGTATCTAAAGAAGAGAAAGATAAAAAAAATAGAAGAACTTAAGAAAATGAT
>RJWM01035768.1:0-18682 GCA_004363535.1 Dasyprocta punctata
ATATATATATATATATAAAACAAAATTGTTGGGGCAAGGAAAAATCTTACTGTACATAACTAATAGATTCATTCTAAAGAATTTATTAGGCTGGAACAGATCATGAGGTATACAACAGAACAGCCAGTAAGGATGTTTGAGGCATAACTCTTAATAAATACCCGAATCAGGGTTGGGGATTTAGCTCAGTGGCATAAGTGCCTGCCTGGCAAGCACAAGGTTATGAGTTCGATCCCTGGTACAAAAAAAATCCAAATCAAAGGGCTCAAGATTGGGGAAATAGATATATGTTCACGTGGTATAAGGAAAACTGGTAAGAGGAAATTTTAGTCAGAAAAAGGAGCCTTTCAAGCAGCTGTGGGAGGTGACTTGTAAAACTGGCAACATATGCTGTATTCAGCTTGCCTCACAACTGCACATAATGTCTATTTATAATTGCTAAAGATTAGAAAATGTTACCTGGAATCTAGTTGTCCACATCTAATTATCATGGTGTACTACAGAAATATAGAGGTGCACAGTCAAGAAATGGACAAGAGAAATGAAAGAAGAAATACAAATGGTGTATTGGTTGATACTATGTCTCCCCAAGTCCTCATATACCTTGGATGGGGCTGAGTCTGACGTTTGTGATTGGTTTGTTGTCTAGTGCTGGGATTGGTGATGTGAGTGCTGCACCCGCCCAGCTGTGGAGCTGACATACAATGTAAGGAAGGAGGGTCTTTCTCTTTCTTGCTTCCACTCCCTTCTCTCTCTCTTGCTCTCTCTTGCCAGCGTACCTTGCTGTTTGGCAGCCACCAGGAATGGCAGCCCTGCCAAGCCATGCTGCCTTGGAGCCAACTAAGTATGGACTGAAACTCCCAGGAAACTAAGAAATAAACCTTTCCTTCCCTAATTTTGAGCATCATGTATTCTATCTCAACAATAAGTGAAAAGTAACTAAGACAAGTAGTCAACAAATATATAAAAATATGCTCAACATCTCTGGTCAATAGAGAAATGCAAATTAAAACCATGTTAAGATTTTATCTCACTAAAGAAAGGATCGCAATCATTAGGGAATCAAGTAACAATAAATGTTGGCAGGGCTGGGGTGAAAAAGGCACAAAAAGTGAAGAAGCACAAAAAGTGGGGTGAAAAAAGCACAAAAAGTGAAGAAGAGAAGAAGGGGAAACAAGTAGAATAAGTAGAATAAAGATATACCATGTACAGGTACCTAATAACCTCAATTATTGTAAACATTATATCCCTTAACACAAGCTAAAACAAATAATATCAACAAGAATGAAAAATGAGATAGGAGAACTGGAGAAGAAGGCAGGCAGAGACGGGGAGAGAAGCGAAGGGGGATTTAAAAAAAAGAAGAAACAAGTTGTAGAATATACATGAAACCACTCCCAAGATGACTATAAACTGCATGAATTGCAAACACATACTAATAAAATAAGAAAGACATATAGAGATGCAAACTCAGGTACGACATGTTCCCTTTTCTCCAACACTGCTAACACATTCAGTCAGGCAATTCCACAAATAACCAAGGTAGGAAATTCAATTGTTGCTGAAAATAATTCCATTCAGACAATATGATGAAGCTTAGATGATCTGCTAATAGTGAAGCACATTCCACAAAATATTTATCGCCTCGTTTAATGCGCAAAGCAATCCTGTTAACATTGAGTAGCAATATTAAAAGACTCATTTTATATAACTAAACTGAGCCTTCAAAAAACTAAGTAATACTAGCTCACACAAGCAGCAAGAATGGAAAGATGAACACAGTATCAAACAATGGCTCAGAGTCCTACTAGACATAAGTATAGCATGGCTTCAACTTTTAGCTTTGCTATCAGACTATGACAGAGTCGTCAAAAGTATTAATATTGGTTGAAAAGCACTTGGCACAGTGACTCACATAAGCAATGAAATGGCAGACAGTGTTATTGTTATCATCTCTGGGGCTCTGCTGGACATTGTGTGGCTGAAGGATGCCCCAAGTTGAGGAATGCCCTGAGCTGCCTGTGGTACATCTGGGGGCCCTCAGGGGCCTCCTTGCAATTTGTCTCTCAGGTAGAGAACAATTACATTACAAGTACTATTCAAAACTGGTGCATATTTATACAGGCAGGAGGATCAGTGCAAGTTCAAAGACAGCCTGGACTGTATAGCGAGTTCAAGGGCAGCCTGCACTACATAATGAGACCCTCTCTCAAGCCCCACCCCTCCAAAATAATTGGTGACATAAAATGAAAATTAACCAAATAAAAGGCAGAGAAATGGTTTGTTCTTTGTTACTTCCCCTGGATCTACATTAAGTCGTTTACTCATAGTTATTAAAGAGCCATGTGAAGAGTATTTTACCCATCTTACCTGTTTTCCCAATTTCTCACTGATGGCACACACACAAAAATATATTTCTGGGCAAGTAATGTAGAGGATGACTCTACTAAAATATTGAACAGATGGGCATGGTGGCACATGCCTGAAATCTCAGCACTTGGGGGGCTGAGGCAGGAGGTTTGCTGCACATCTGGGCTACACAGTGAGTTCAAGGCCAGCCCAACCAAATAGTGAGACCCTGTTTCAAAAAACAAAAAATAGTGAGACCCTGTTTCAAAAAACAAAAACAAATAAAATATATATATAAAATGTTGAATATAAGCAAAATTCATTGTACACCCACCCTCATTTTTTGTTTTGGTTTTTTTGACATCAAGTCTTGCTATATGGTCCAAGCTAGTCTTGAACTCATAATCCTTCTGCCTTTGCTTTCAAAGCACCGGAACTATAGGCATGTGCACCACCATCTGCAGCTACTTTTCCTCTACTTTTTGTTTGTTTTGAGGGTCTCACTATGTAGTTTAGGCTGGTCTTAAACTCACTGCATAGCCCAAGCTGGCCTCAAAATCTCTTGCCACCCTCCTGCCTCAGCCTCCCAAGTGCCACCTTGCCTAGTAACTTTCCCTCTATTTTAAGCACACAGTTTTTCAATGGATTCTGACACATGTAGGCCACAAAGAAAGGAAAATCCAAGCCAGGTCTGCTAAGACCTATGAAATATGAAACTACTGCCAGTGAAAATAATCAAAACCTCTAAGTGAGTAAGAAGGTAATCCTCCAGGGTTGAAAACATGAGACAAAGTAACTAGGTAAGCCAGGTGTGCATGTCTGTAATGCCAGCATTCTGGGAGGCTGAGGCAGGAGGACTGCAAGCTCAAGCCCAGACTGCGCAACTCGGAAGTGTAGTGAGACCCTGTTTCAAAGTAAAAAAGTAACAAAAAGCACTGGGGATGTAGTTCATTGCAAGAGCCCTCATTCAATCCCTAGTATTATGCGGGGAGGGGAACTAGGTAGCTTTCTTTACAAAGTTCTAAGTGAATATTCTAGTCAGATTTTTCTATTTTTTCTAGGTATAGTCATTTCTGAGAAATTGATGTTTCTACAACTCATAAAACGCTTTCCAAAAATATTAACACAGCAGCTTTCCATAAGTTCTACCATGTTTTCACTCTTAAGTAGATTTTAATAATTTACTTTAGTCTTTAAAGACTTTTTCTTCAGCTTTATCTGATTTATCAATAATACTCACTTGAAAATGTAAAACTAAGAGTGAATTAAACTTCTTTGACACAAGGCCTCAGAAGACCACACAGCACCATTCCATTGAGATGATTCCAAATAATTTTCACATGAATGGCTAAAGTACAAAATGTATAATTTATTAGGATTCAAACAAATCACAGGGACAGAAGTGCTTTAAAGCTATTTAAACTAGGAAATCTAGCCGGGCGTGGTGGCGCACGCCTTTAATCCCAGCACTTGGGAGGCTGAGGTAGGTGGAGAGTTGTGAGTTAGAGGCTGGCTTGGGCTACAACGTGAGCACAAGGCCGCCTGAGCTACATAGTGCGACCCTGCCTCAAAAAACCAGGGCTGGGAGTTTGGCTCAGTGGCTTAAGCGCCTGCCCTGGCAGGTGCGAGGTTGTAAGTTCAATTCCCGGTACCGCAAAAAAAAAAAAAAAAAAAAAAAAAAAAACTAGGTAAATTTTCAAAAAAAAAAGTTGCAATTAAGTTCTATATATGTATAGTTTCCCTCTAGTATTTTGTAGCAAAACATGTTGGTGATTCTTTAGTGACATGTATGCCTATTTTTAATCATTCAATGATAGAAATACTTTCTAAAACACATGGCATAATTTAATTTTATTTTTAGTGGAAATTACCTTTCTAAGGACATGTTCTGTGTTACCAGCAGGTTAGAATCATTCTCTTGTCTCTACTATTTCTGATATAGTTATACTGGAAATACTCCCTATGGCACAAAATTTGTGAAGAATTAAAAACTTCGTTGAGTGCCTGCTTTGGCGGCACATATACTAAAAACTTGATCGAGCCTATTAGATCATGCATTGTTTCCTCATGGGCTGTCAAAGAACAAAAAGCACTTTCTCCCTCAAGGCTGATTGCAATTCCTTTCTTTTCTTTTTATTAGATGACAATTATTACCATAAAAATTACTAGTCAACACATTTCCTAGTTGCCAAAATAGTTTTAAAAAACTAGAAATCCAAGGACTTAGAATAGTGTGTCTAAAATAATCTGTACATATAAAACCAAATAACTATAAACAGACTAATGAACATCAGTTTTATTGAGAATATATTCGTTTTTAAAAAAATTCATGGCATAAACATAACTATAAATGAACACTGCTATTCTCAGCACTTTCTGTCTAGAAAATTCAGTACACTATATGAAAACATCATTAAATTAAAGCATGTGATCTTATTTATATACAACATGATTTTTTTAATGCCAAGGTTAAAAGGAAGGCACCAGAAATATTGAAAAGCACAGAGAAGCACGGTAGAAATACTGCAAGATTATCATAATTCAGTTTGCCACTAGGAAAATATTTAAGATAAAATTGAAAATAAAATAAACATTGGTTATGATATAGCTAAATTATTGTGAAATACTATCAAATTGGCTGGCTGTACATTGTGGAGGTCACAGAAAATTATTACTTTAAAGTGTTTCCCCACAAATTAGCATAAATAAACTGTTCTCTATGGTTTCCAATGTGCTACCTAAAAACACAGTGCTGCTCCCCAAGGGAGTTTAGTTCTAATCCAAGGCAGATGAGATAGATGGAGCCAGAATGGCAGTGTTTGACAGACACTAATAAAAAAGATCAGTGACATTCCACAGACTTGCAATATTCCATTTATTAGAAGCAGTTGAGCCCAGGGGTTAAAAACATGAGCTCTGGAGTCAGACCTGTGTTCAAATCCTGGTCCCACCAATACAGGCTGTGTGACCTCAGTGAAGCCACTTAATTGCTACGAAACTCTATTTTCAAAGCTACAAAAAAAGGCAAAAGGACCTTCCTCAAATGTAAGCACAGGAAGCAGAGTATTCAACCTATTAACTGGGTCACTCAATCTACAGTCAATATATGATAGCTTATTGTTGCTGTTTAAAGTTATGTCTGAGCCAGACATGTTCTCACACACATGAATCCTAATGCTCTGCAAGTCTAAGGCAGAAGGATCTCAAGTTTGCCTAGCGTGGACAACTTAACAAGATCCCATCTCAAAATAAAAAATGGCTTCAGATGTAGAGAATGAAAGCCTTGAGTTCAATTCCCAGTACCACACACACACACACACACAACGCCTTTGGAAGTAGAAAGCAGTTTAATTGAAAATACTTGTTTGGTACCATGATAATGCAGTAAAGTCAGATTTTATTGCCTAAGAACTTTTAAAAAAATTTTTAAAATGGGGAAGTACTTCGTTATGTTGCAGACTTAATGGTTTTCTTCTATGGACTTCCAAAGAACATTTTCATTGACACATTCTCAAGCTTTCTCGTCACATTTAAAGAACTGGGAAAACTCAGTAATCCAATGACATAAATTAGACACTTGCCCAAATTTAAGTGGCTAGCCCAATGGAACAGAATAGATTCCAAGAATAACCCTAGGCACCTACAGTCAAATGATTCTCAACAAAGTCATCAAAGACATAAACTGAAGATAGAACCTCTTCAGTAAGTGATGAAGGAAAAAACTTGATATTCATATATAAATAAATGAAACTTGATTCTCATTTCTTATCACTACAAAGAGCAACTCAAAATGGATCAAAGACCCAGATATAACAGAAAGCTATGAAACTACTAGAAGAAAATTTAAAGGAAACATTTCAGGATATTGATATAAAGTAATGGCTTTTTACGTAAGACCCCAAAAGTACAGGGAACAGAAGCAAAAGTACACCAAGTGTAATTATATTGAACTAAAAAGTATCAGCACAGTAAAGAGATGCCATGAAGAACAGAAAAAATACGTGCAAACTATTCACTTGACAAAGGATTAATATTAGGACATACAGGGAACTCAACAAAACATTTTTAAAATCCTATTTTAAAATAAACATAATTTGAACAGACATTTCTCAAAAGAAATACAAAGGACCAATAAGTACATGAGAAAATCATTAGCCATAAAGGAAATTCAAATCACAACTATAATGAAGTTATCTCACCCATCAGAGTAAGTATTATGAAAAAGCAAAAATAGCAGGGCATGATGGCACATGCCTGGAATTCCAGCTACTCAGGTCCCAAATTTGAGGCTTGCTGGGCAATTTAGCAAGATTCTCTCTCAAAAAATAAATAAATAAACGAATAAAGGTTAAGGACACAGCTCAGCATTCCCTGGGAGGGAGGATAAACTTTGGAGTGGATGCAATCCTGGGGGATGAATCCTTTGTACATCCCCAGCCTTTTAAAATTTTTTCTTTTAAATTCTAAGACAGGGTATAAGTTGCTCAAGTGGTACTTGAACTTGCAACTTTCTAGCTCTGCCTTCCAAGTGCTGGGATTCTTGTGTGCCACCACATCCACCTAAAAAAGAGAACTTTTAAACATTTTTGTTAGACTGTAAATTAGCACAGTCATTTTGAATAAAAGTATGGAGGTTCTTCAATAAACAGTAAATCTACTGCATGATCCAGCTATCACATCTGGGCATACACTGGAAAGAAATGAACTCAGCATTTCATTAAAGAACTACACTGCCACGTTTATTCCAGCACCATTCAACATCAATGGATGGACAAAGAAAATTATGCTGTATGTGTACAATGTAACATTATTAGCCATAAAAAAAGAATCCTGTCATGGCAGCAAAAGGGAGACGGAAGTGGAGAACACTGTGTTTTAGCCCACCCAAAGTACCACATGTTCTCTCTGGTATGGGGAAGCCAGAAGAGCTGCTCTCAAAAGTAGAAGATAAACTGGGTGTGGTGGCACACACCTTTTATCCCATCACTCGGGAGGCTGAGGCAGGAGGATCATTGTGAGGCCAGCCTCAACTGCATAGTGAGACCCTGTCTCAAAAAATAGGACTAGGGATTTAGCTCAGTGGTCTAAGTGCCTGCCTGGTAAGTGCAAGGTTGTGCGTTCAATCCCTGATACCAAAAAAAAAAAAAAAAAAAAAAAAAAAAAAAAAAAAAAAAAAAAAAAAAAAAAAAAAAAAAAAAAAAAAAAAAAAAAAAAAAAAAAAAAAAAAAAAAAAAAAAAAAAAAAAAAAAAAAAAAAAATTCAGAAATAGAAGACAGTAGAATAGTAAGTCATTACCAGAGGATAGAAAAGATAAGGATAATGGATACCAAACCACACAGATTCTAGTGTTCTACCTCATGGTACAGAGGCTATAGTTCATAATACCCTATATTTTATGATGAATTAGAAAAGAGGAATATTTTATGATGAATTAGAAAACATAAAAAAAATACTAGAGATGGAAACACTACCCCACATTGATGAGACACTGCACACATATACTGAAACACATCTGACTCCACAAATATGTAGAATTACATGCTAACTAAAAAACAAGTAATTTGAATGCAGAAACAAAAGTCAGATCTAAATGAAGAAAAGTGGTAAGGAAAGGTGATTTTTTAAATGTAGGTGTTTAATGTATTTCTCAGAACTACAGAGGCACGTGTTTGAAGAGTGAAATTGAGTTGGCACAATTTTAGAATATGTACGAGTATATTAGATATCAAAATTGATTTGTGTTGAATCAAGAGAGTGTGCTAAGGTGAACTCTTAAAGTGCAAAACTAAATTCAAAGCTAAAATTTTCATTGATTTATGGATTTAAAATAGTTGTAGCTGTCATGGACTTATCTTCTGCAAAGTGACCTAAATTGCATAAAAAGTACCAATACACAAATTTCCACCCTCTTCCCAAGAGGACAAACAACAAAAAATACTAAAACTATTTGCAAGTTTTAAAAAGTTTTAAATTAAAAACTATAAAATATTCCCAGGTTCAAGAAAAAAAATCAAGTAATTAGTTAAGAAGTTAATATACACATAAAGGCCAACTTAAAACTGTAGACCATTTTCCCAAACAAGATACACATAAAAACAACTACATCATTTTACTTTTTACATCATTTTATATTCGAAATTCTTATTGAAGAGTGATTTAAAATGAGACGAGTGGTTTAAAGAGCTGAGTATCCTGCAATGTCAATACGTTGATTTTCTAAATTATAACTTTGAAAGCCAATAGTGAGTCCTGAAAAGAATTATCAAGTAGCATAAAAATATCAGTTGCATAATGGGTAGTAAGCCTAAAAACTGCTTTTGTGCTTTTATTTGTGTGTTTATGTATATATGACAGTATGAAAAGTGTTTCACTGAGAGTTGCTATGAAAAAAATTCGGTCACCACTCTAAGACTAAAATTTGCCTTTTGGAGCCCCCTACAGGTTCTAAACGTTTAAAGAATTGAATCCTCTAGGAAATAAATAACCCTTTAGCTGGAAGGTAGTTCAGGAACTAGCAGAGTCAATAATTTATGCAGAAATAACGTTTACATGAGTAGGCAGCATCTGGTCTAAGAACTCTTTAAGTATGTAAGCACCCTCAATAATGAGACCACATCATCTTTAAGAAACAAAATTAATTTGAGAATGTATTAGCCCTTACTAATTCACAACTGGGAAAAATACTTATTAAATAATAGCAGTTTGTGTAAACTAAGAAATGAAATCACAAGGACTTCAGAAAACTCTTAACAAGATTTCTACATTTGTAGGGTTTTTTACAAAGTTAAGAATTTCAGAGGAAGCTAAGCCCCCACCCATGAGCCAGCCGGAGTACGTCTCAGGGTTCCAGTGCGGTTCAGGGTTGGGGAGAACAAGGAAGGAAGCTAAGCCCTGCTGCGGAGAGAACAGTTCCCCCCACCCCCAGGCAACCAGCTGATTTGGAGAACTGTATTGTTTGATTAACTTTGCAAGCCTAAAAGCCTAGCAACTATTTAGAGGACAACAATACGCTATATAGTAACTACTGTACATTTCCTAGTCTTATCACTGCTTCAATTTGTTTTATTGCTGTTTTATTTCCTTTAAAATTAAAAAAAAATCATCAACAGAAACATGGCTAAATGATTAAAAGACTTGTCTCTATTCTCCGACAAAGAATTGAGTAAAGAAGTTTTGAACAATGTGCTAAACCAAAAACTCAACTCTAAATACTAAGAACTGATGGATCTCTAAGTCAAAGTAGAACTCCACAAAGACTGAACAGTTACAAAAAAAAAAAGTCCTATTATTTTGATCCAAAACAAGCTAAAAGGCTATTAAGGCCTTCTCTTTTGCAAAAAGAATAATTTAACATAAACACAAAGCAACAAGGCTTATCATGCTTATTTTAAATGATCACAACCACTACCACCACCAAAAACTAAGTATCTTGCAAAAAAGTCATCAAACACTATTCTGACCTTAATTTCACCTGTTTCAAGTCACCTGTCTCAGAAAGCTGGATGGTTTACTGTTGACTATATAACAGGTAAGAAAAGACCAAAAGGTAGATATCTGATCCGGTTGAAAGGTATCTTGGCAATAAAAACAAATCAGCATAAATGAAGGTAATTCATGGCATGTAGGAAGCTACTAGCCTTTTTTTTTTTTTTTTTTGAGTCAACGATGGTTGGCCCATTAATTCTTTGAGAATTAACATAAAATGAGGTCTTCCTTGAAAGATATTGGCTCAGTCTTATCTAAAGCAAGTCTGACTCTAATGTAGTGTCCTATACACTGACATGAACACTCATATCTGTATTGACTGTAACATAACCTAATCTAGACTAGGTAACATGCTAGGACTCATGAATCAGTTTATCACTGGCGTTAGCACGATGTACAACAAAATCAGTAAAATCATCAATAAAACCAGTACTGTTAATGAGCTCCATTTTGGTAGAACACCTGTTCCTGCTAAATGGATACAAGTATGTTCAGAATGTCTGCCCCCGCAAAGTCTCATGTTTATTATAAACATTTATAGGACTCTTTATGATCTACTAGAAACAAATGTGTACAGATTGTTCATGTGAAAAGAATGAAAATAAAATTTACTCTTCCTTCTTCAGTATTTTCCTGAATAAACTGAAACTTACAGAAAAATCCTTAGACTATACATAATTACTAGAAGGGGAACTATTTACTTACGGAAACTTTTAACAAACAGAAATTTTCTAAATGAGCACCCAGGAGGAGCCTACTGCCAGGCTTCACTTCCCTTCCCCAGCACCATGTGCTCCTCAGGGTGTAGCCTTCTGCAACACTTTGCAAACCCTCATCACCTCAGTACTGAGGCAGCGAGAAGTCATCCCTCCCTCAGGTTTTCCCCTTTTCCCTGTTCTACTTAAGGAAAATGTCCTTCCCCCTGTTGGCAGGCAAACTGATTATCTTCAAAACAATAAAATAATTGCTTTTGTAAGATTCTTTGTGCTTTATTATCTGACACACCAATACCTACCTATGATTCAAACAATACGGCGGTTATCAAAGGTTAAAGGAACACTTCAACATCCTTCTCCAGACCAACTTCTTGAGGGAATTATTCTGCATATTTAACAGCCAGTGACTTCACACTCAACCTTCACATTGTGTGGCATTCTTACATACGTGAACCCAACATAAAACACACATGCGTATCCACTACTCACTCTCTCTCACAAGCAAGCACACATACACATTTTCTTTCTTTCCAGAACAAGCCAGAATTACAGCTCTTTTGGTGATCGTTATAATTTCTGGAATGGTTCATAAGTTTTCTAAATTCTTTATAAATTTGTAATACTTTCATCTTTTTTTTTCCAAATTGTGAACCATTCCATATTGCATCTTTATTGCAAAAGTCAACATGCTTCTTAGAAATTCAGATTGTAATCAATAAAACAAACATTACATATATGAATTTAAATGTATAAACAGTTAGAAATTCAACAATATCTCCTATTATACTATTACACAAGTTCACAATTTTGTAAAAACTATAATACAGGCATACTATACATCAAAAGGAACCACTATTCCTTTTCACATGATTTTTTTTTCTTGTTTAAAATAATGATCCATCATCAAGGACCTTTTCCACCTTAACAGGATCGTTTTCCAACTTTTCGTCTTAGCTGGTGACAATGGTTTCCAAAAGTTTCAAGAAGAAACTGAGGGAAATTTTACATTCATGGGGTTAGTTTTTTAGACTTGGGCAGAAATCTAGTAAATGAGACTGACTTAGCCAGACTGGTGGCTGTTACTGCTGATGAGCTACTTGAAAGATATCATATACATTAATAACAGCATAATTTGTCTCTGATGCTGTTATTTCTGTAAACAAAGATGCCAACAAAACAAACCATAGTATGACACTTGGAATTTGATGGTGGGAGTAAAGAAATTCCCAAAGTGGGGAAATATGAATATGTAAATATTTTATGCTAACTTTGGTTTTATAATTAATTTATATTTTCAATTTATTTCTCAGAACCAAACATTAGAATTCTTAGAAAGGACATTTTAAAAGTATTTTATTTCTATTTAAGGTATACTAAAAACCAAGTTTTACCCAAAGGACTTCAAAGCTTAAAAAAAAAAAACAAAAAAAACAAACAATCTGTTCTCTTCACTATAGCATCCTTATCTTTCATTCCCTGTCCTCAACATTTAAAACGTCAAAAAAAAAAAAAAAAAAACCTTCAACTCTCCCTATAGCAAGTGTAGTAAGATGTCAATTTTGAGGTTAAAAAATCATATGAAAAGGAATCTCATTCTGTCAAACTGTCAGTCTACTGAAAATTTTCTTACAGCGCCATTAATTTACTGTAATTTTCAGTTTCCAAATACAAAAATACAACAATTCTTATTGAAATCTATACGCTGGTAGTTTTAGTACACAAAAGAAAAAAAAACAAACAAATTATTTACAAAATTATACAGTTTAAGAAAAAACTTTGTACAAAAAATATATAAATCCTTTGTTCCCTCTATCATGTTTAAACTGTCAGGACTCAAAATATTCACCACAATGAATCTTTCAAAATATATACTGACTGAGCCACAGACATTAAGAAAATTTCATTAGAGATGATGGAGGAGTAAGGAGCAAGATCACTTATTCTAGGTTCCCCATTCTAATGTTTCTTTCTTTTATGAGCTTATTTCAGTTTCAGTGTTATCACAAATGTAATAATAACCTAGAAAGAGGAAGTTACTATGAAGAGAAAATTACATGAATGTAAAAACGACCCTGGTTTTGATACTTCATTCCAGGAAAATATGTAGAAGGAAAAAGACGATCGAAACATGGCATTTAACTTCCTATAGCTAAACAAATCTAGAGTCCTGATGGTTTTAAGCTTCTTATTGAATAGTTTCTATTTTGAGACACAGTCTTTACCTCAGGAAACAAAATCCTTGATACAGCGATAACCAAGAACTTTCTGAAGCCAATAGGAAATTTCAAAATTTCACACCACACACATATAAAAACACAGATGTGTGTATCCTTGAAAAAGTAACATCCTATATACATTAATCATTTTATTTTCCCAGGGATCAGTACAGTGTAGTGTTGCTCCTCTGCTTTTCCACCTAACATTCAGAGCACAAGGACATAAATTTACACATATATTTTACTTAAGAGATACTCTATACAGTGTACAGTAAAAATGCACACAGTAAAAGAAACTGTCTATTGAAGGATGCATGTGTTCATGGATAGCAACAAGCTACAAGTTTATGAAAATATCGGATCATCCAATCAAAGTCACGTTGTGACTCCCATTTATTCTAGCACACCCAGCCTCCTACTCCACTCCCAGTGTACTCCCAAGTCACCTCATCATTATGGTTTAAATTTAGGAAAAGAAATTCATATACTTTTTATCTTTTTTCCCATTAAATTGAAGCTTTAAAATAGAAAGAGAAACAAAAAGCTGGTGACTTTCTCTCCCCCAAAATCCTTCCTTTATTCTTATCAAAACACTTACTTATCAATATGCTGGTTTAAACCTTTTATTGGGGACTGGATTTTGATGGCCCAGTTGTTTTACTTATCTCAATAATGGTTAAGTCACAGGCCTATAAATAAAAGGGTGGAATAACAAAGGGGCAACAGGTGAAAGCCTTTTATATTCTCAGGTTTAAAAAATAAAAGGACTAACTGAACAAATGGTCACTTAGTATCAAAGTAAAAATGATCAGCAAGTCTAGGAATTAACACAATGAGAGGATGGAAAAACCACAGAGTGAGCTACCATTGCCTTATTTAAGAATAGAGTCTATTGTGATTTTCACTACACATAAAAACCCTGAAAAAAAAAAAAAACTGCGATTGAATACAAATTAGGCTCCTCCAGAGTAAAAAAATTAAATTTACTTTTCTTCCAAGACAACTCTTGCAAGCAAAAGGGTATTTTACTTGTAAATACCTCCTACTGTCTGGTGACTCATCCAAAATAGCTAAGCGATTCCAGGTGATTTTATCATTTAATGAAATTTTATCAGATTATAATCTAAAATAAAATTTCTGAACACCCTGTCATTTACATCATAATCCAACACCAAGAGCAACAAAAACGGGTGGTGTGGAAAATAAGGCTCTAGAGAGTATCCATGTTATTTCTGTGAATCTTGGTAACTGTAAAAGTCACTAGGCCTTTGGTGTTTAATATCATGTATAATTAATTATGAGATGTGTTTACATAGCAAACTTGCTGTCCTTAAACCTACTGTATTGAAAAGAAAAATAAAAAAAAATTTTTTTGGCTCATTGACTTCTTTAAATAACTTTTAAAAGCTGTTCATCTAAACAGTATTCTTAAAAATTATACAGCTTGAATTCGATTTCATCTCCGCCATGAACGAGACTCATATTCATCTTCATCTTCATCATCGTCATCATGCAAGAACAAATCTGAGGTTTCTGTTTCCTGAGGAAAAGAGAATAAAATCCAGTTACTGGTACATAAACATTAAATAAAAATTTTTTAGGCCACAGGAAAAATAGTCTACAAAGCACAGTCCAGATTTTCAAGTGAGGTATGTAAAGTATCTTTCAAAATAAAACAAGAGAAAAAACATTTCTGGACAGGTAGCAACAGTATGTCTTCATAGGGTCCAGCTAAAGGCTCTGGTCCACTTCAACACTGCCTATGCATCAACTCAGGACACTTAGGTTATGCTTCATCTAAAAGGATTTGCATTTCTTTGTGACAAGAATATTAAAAATCCTTTCTTTTACCTATTTTGAATTATACAATATTGTTAATTGTAACTATCCTTTAGCACTTACTCTTCCTATCTAGCTGTGACTTTGCACTTTTTTTAAACAATCTCTCTCCAGCTCAAGACATTTTAAAAATGGATATAAACTTTTTTCCTCTACTATTTTTGCAATAGTAGACCTCCACTCTAAAGTCTGGAAAACACTCAGCGGCACAGCGCCTGCCTGGCAAGCACAAGGTCGTGAGTTCAATTTCTGTACCTTTAAAAAAAAAAAACAAACATAAAATCAGGAAAACAGATACTATGTGGATGTTTAACAGCAGTTAGACAAAAATACGAGAAACGTCTCTCATAAATTATTTTATTTCACTAACTTAAAAATAAGGAAAATGGTCAAACTCCTAAATCTTTCCTTTCATCGCTATCCAATTTGTGAAAAGTGAATACACTGACTTCCTCATAATAATGTAGTTCAGACTGGCTTTGAACTGGCTATTGGCTGGCCTTGAACTCACTATGATTCTCCTGCCTCAGCCTCCTGAGTACTGGAATTACAGGTATGCGCCACTATGCCCAGCTCACACCAAAATCTGACACAAAGTAGTACCACTAAACATTATCAAAATATCAAGACTTTCTTTTAATATGGATATCATTTCTGCTTTTGTTATGTAAAGTTACCCAAACAGTCAGAAGACATTTGATCAACTACAAATATGTGACACCTTTAAAGCCAAGATGATGACTCAGAAATAATTTGTACCCCAAATGGCTACAGATGGCTGGCCTCCCATGTGGTGTAGAGCTGGCCCAAGTTTACGAGTCTCTAATCTTCTGAGATGTAAGCTTGTGGGCTTACAGTTCTGTCAAGAGCATGGAGCTTCAAGGCGCTTCCTAGCCCTTTTAAACAGTGATGTGACTGGCATATTGTTTTAATGACATAATCATAGAGGGTGGGAAAAAAACTACTTTCTCTCCTTAACCATCACCTTGGTAATTAGGAGAGGCATGGCATTATGTTTATGCACATGCCCAGAGCAGGTGGGCCCACTTTTCCTTGCCTAGACTAAGTGAGCAGAGGGAAGCAAAGAATTAACAGCTAAGAACTGTTAGAGGCTGGTGCCATTATAGATCAGTGGTGGCAAACCTATGGCACACATGCCACAGCGGGCTGTTTGTTATTGAAAGTTCTAAAGGGTTTGTCACCACTGTTATAGAGCCTATGTGAAATACCTTACAAGCCTTACTCCTTACAAACTAAAAACTTGGACAAAATATTTATTACTTGTACCCCTAGGTCATGCTGGCCAAAAACCAATCTGACCAGACCCTTTGCAAAGCTGTACTAAAAGGAAAAAGGTGACAAAACAAGATGAGGCACATACACGTGGTTGCTTTAGCCTCTTCACTTGGCACAGATCTGGTTGGTTTAATAGCAGGTGTGCAGGAGCCCCACTTGTGGCGTGTCCCTCTAGCTTCTGCCTCTGCTCTATCTGCCCAGTGTGGGAACTGCTTTTGTCCCAGAAATGTATGTACAAATCATAGTTCAGAAAACATTTACCACGGATGGGGACACAGCTCAGTGGTTCAGCAGTGCTTAGCATGCCCCCGGGGCCCTGGGTTCAATTCTCAGCAACACAAAAAAAAAAGAAAAATCTGCAATGCAAATTCTAAGAATCCACTTAAGTAAGCTAGAAATACAACAGTCAAAAAATAAAATTAACTCCCATGTATTTTAAGAGTTTGGGGGCCAGGGATATAGCTTGATGGCACAGTGCCTGCTTGGCAAGTATAAGGTCCTAAGTCAGATTCTTGTTACCAAAAAAAAGTTTGACTATGGTCTTTAGAATGGACTTAACTAACTGCCTGAAAGAAAACCCCTTATTTATTTTTAAATTTATACTACTTAATGTTAAGAAAACTATGTAACTGGGAAGTGATCTAATCCAACTCTTATTTTTCTTTTTTTTTTTTGGTACCAGGGATCAAACTCACGACCTTACACTTGCCAGGCAGGTGCCGGTCCACTGAGCTAAGTCCCCAGTCCCAACTCTTATTTTTCAATCATTGCACTTACCTCCTCCTTGACTTCTTCTTCCTCTGTCTCAGTGGATATAGACGGTACCTTGGGTTTGTGCCATGATATTTGTAGCCGACGGTCTTTGAATTTTGAACCTTGGTTTGCAGCCTAAAATATGTTTTAGAAAAACATATAAGTCTGCCGTCATATTTACCAGTGATTTCTTCAAATTCTGTGCTGATTTAGGGGGCAGGGTGTTCTCTTAATAAGGTGGATCCACAATCCAAAAATAATGAAGTCCCTTTTAATTAGAACAACTATATATTCTGATCTGCCTAGGATAATTCAAGGTTTGCATGTATGTCTGGTAAATTTTAGCATGTCTTGGTTGAAACACATTACATAGTCACTACTATAGAAGTCATGATGAGGACAGATACTTTTTTTTTTTTTGGTACCGGGGATCGAACTCAGGACCTCATGCTTGCCAAGCAAGCGCTGTGCCGCTGAGCTACATCCTCAGAAGGTCAGATGTTCTCTTAATTGTTAACCTTCAACCTTCAAATTTATTTACATATTTAGATTCAAACCTTTATATAGCTTTTTTCTAAAAAGGTAAATCTTCTCACGTCTACTCATTTCACTCCATCTCTCACAGCCCTATTTATGTTTGATAAAGCTCCTCCTACTTCCTTTCCTACGAAGCTATTTAAGACAAGCACTCTCCAATTCCCCTATGCAGTCAATAAATGTCAATTAGACACATTCTATCTAACTCAAGGTAACACTGCTCTGGTATAAATGTGTTTCTTGGTGGTATTACAGTACTTTTGAAATTTTTTTTTCTCCAGGAAATTTCAACAAAAGAAGCAAAAAGTTTAAAGACAAAGAAAAAGAGACAAAAGAAGTTTCACAGAAGTAAATGTTTGCTCTTTCTTAAAGCTCCTCTATCAAAGATGATGGGTTCAGAACTGGGTACGGTTTTGAAAAACGTAACAAGGGGATCTTTCTTAATTTGGAGGTTCACTGACAAACCTTAAGAAGCATTTGCCAAATGCTTCCAAATAACACTTGGACCACATCATGTAGAGCCTTAACAAGTCAATTACAGCCTGTGTCATGTGACCTAAAGGAAAAATTTCTACCATTCTTTATGAAGGCTGAACGCTTATAACCTAATACAAACATTCTGACTTGTGGGATATACCAAACTGATGCATCAAACTGTTCCTATCCAACAATACACACTTACCACCATTAGGTAATGTGTTAATAGGTACCTTTACCATTATTTCTATCCTTTCAACACACAGCTCAGTTACAGAGAGGCTGTCACTGCTTGTTTGGGTCAATGCTGTTATTTGAATTTTAAAATAAAAATACACTAAATTTATAAGGTGTGATAAAGATTTTAAAAGGCAGTCTCCCCAAAAATGTAGCAATTCTGTCCTTCAAAAGGAATTTAAAGGCATTACATGGATGAGATACATAATACTGAAAGAAGAACTAGAAATTTAATTTGACTTGCACTGTATCCTACCTGACTGGTTTACCTCTTTGCAGGCAACCTGGCCCCCTGCTCCCAGGAAGCACCATAGTGATGCTGAACTCAGTGTGGACACCCAATCAGCATAACACGCTATAGACCAGAACACCTGCACTTAGGAAGCTCTTCCACCTCACCCTCCTGAGTAGGTGGGACCACAAGTGTGCGCCACCATACCCAGCTAGAAATTTAATTTGTATGCTGTCTGGAACTGAGGATGAATAACTCTAACCATCTAACTTGTAAGAAATCAAAAAAGATTAACAAGCAGAATGAGGATATATTCTAATGATACCAAGTCAGGACCTCTCACATTTCACGGGTGAGAATTGAACTAGTGAGAATCTAAAACTCATATTCTAAGCCAGGCATGGTGGCGCATGCCTTTAATCCCAGCACTTGGGAGGCTGAGGTAGGAGGAGCGTTGTGAGTTGGAGGCCAGCTTGGGCTACAACGTGAGCGCAAGATCTGCCTGAGCTACACAGTGCGACCCTGCCTCAAAAAACCTAGGGCCA